>JASPKP010005319.1:0-16052 GCA_030674155.1 Stramonita haemastoma | reverse complement strand
AAACTATTAGCACATTTGGCTGTAGAATGTTTTCAGCCATTGTTATCACACAAAGAAGGTGAATCTACATCACTTTCAGGAGCATTAGCATACTTTCCCAAATGTTTGATTTTGATTTATTTTGATTTATTCTTTTATATTGAGGATAATGGAATAAGCACTCTTGTTCTTTTTTACATGTGTGTGTGTGTGTGTGTGTGTGTGTGTGTGTGTGTGTGTGTGTGTGTGTGTGTGTGTGTGTTGTTGTTGTTGTTCTTCAATTTAACGTCTATTCACAATAAGTGATATTAGACACAAAAGGGCAAACAATTCAGAAAAAAGGAACTGTCTAACAACTATAACCATAATACAAAGAAGTAATTGAATTCACACGTTAAGTAACTGTATAACTAATGTAACTACAACATATTAAAAAGGCATATATATAATATATATATATATATATATATATATATATATATATATATATATAATACATTCTATGTAAAAAGAACAGGGTAGAAAAACAATGTCGAGAAATATACCATGGTGGGCAAAATGCCTTTGCTTAAAATCAATAAATGACATATTTACTTGCACTATAACAAATTACTGACACAACTCTCTTTCAATAGCATAGCAATTTCACATAGCAATTTACAATTATTCAACACTTTCTGCAAAGATCTCTCACGTATGGTGGGAAGGTACATTTTTAACACTTGACATTCCAAAAGAATATGAAAGTTTGAGAGTGCCCCACCACAGACACAATGCACATTTCTGGAAAATTTTGTTTGGAAAGCATTTAACTTCAATCTATTAATAAGACTTAGTGTGTGTGTGTGTGTGTGTGTGTGTACTGCTCTACTTATG
Organism: Stramonita haemastoma; assembly: GCA_030674155.1. Classification (NCBI taxonomy): domain Eukaryota; kingdom Metazoa; phylum Mollusca; class Gastropoda; order Neogastropoda; family Muricidae; genus Stramonita; species Stramonita haemastoma. The sequence goes on along the minus strand of JASPKP010005319.1, from coordinate 15,197 downwards.
TCTTTTGTTATCTTGAAATACAAGTTGTCTCTCTAACATTGCAGTTTACACAACACAGCCAACAACTGCCACAACATCTCAGACGACTGGTAAGTTTTAAAAGCTGCAAAAGTGTGTCTAAGCATTGTATTTGTTTGTGTGTCTCTGTCTGTGTCAGTATGCACATTATGTGCTTGTATATGAATAGAATTGTATCGCTGTCTTTTCGTCTGTCTTTATAACTGTCTCTTTGTCTGTCTGCCTTTCTGTCTGTCAGTCTTCCGCTCTCTGTGTCTCTTGGTCTCTCAGTCTGTCTATCCCTCTCTCTCCCTTTCTCTCCCTCTCTGTGTCTGTCTGTGTCTGTTTCTTTCTTTCTCTCTCTCTCTGTCTGTCTCTGCCTCTGTCTCTGTGTCTGTCTGTCTGTCTGTCTCTCTCTGTCTCTCTCTCTGTCCCTCTCTCTTAGACAGACAGAGACAGACAGACAGACAGACAGACAGACACAGAGAGAGACAGAGACAGAGACAGAGAGTGAGAGCTTTTTCATTGATAAAGCAAATAGTGTTGGAAAGCAGTGTGTTAATGGTGTTACGTCTACACTGATGGAAATTTGAGATTTGAATGAGATTTCACACCTAAAAGTTAACATAACGCATAAACAATGTTGCTAAAGTGGTGAAGACAATGGTGATATAGGTTTGGATTGAAATCACCGATAGTGATGACGCTCTTAGTCATGGCTGTGTTGAGAAGGATGGAAACGACGAGGCTCTTGGTCATGTTGCATTTCAATGGTTTGTTTTCTAGACAATAGATTGAAGTTTTTTTCATTTGCTTATTACACTCCCCTGCGCCCCTTCCACTTGTATTGTGGCCCAAGGCCGAAGTACATTAAAAATGTTCAGTGTTCAGTATTCTCTCTCTCTCTGTTCTCCTCTCTGTCTCTCTGTCTATGTCTTTCTGTCTCTCTGTCTCTGTCTGTCTCTGTCTGTCTGTCTGTCTGTCTGTCTGTCTGTCTGTCTGTCTCTCTGCTCTCTCTCTCTCTCTCTCTCTCTCCTCTCTCTCTCTCTCTCTCTCTCTCTCTCTCTCTCTCTCTCTCTCTCTCTCTCTCAGCTGGATGCTGAAAGCTGACAAATCTTTCAATACCAGAAAAAAAAACTTTCGGCTTGATGCTCCTTCTTTAAATATTTAAACTTTCAAGTGGTGATCTGATAAAGTATGAATAACTGTCAGGTTGTTATGTGATGTTCATCTCCGGAAGTACTCATTAAAAGGTTGACAATCCATTCTAAGCCCTTTACGTATCTGTACTCAGCTAACAGTGTTAGCTATATCATTCTGAACCAGGTTGTTATTTTTTAATGTTGACTATTTCTATAGACATGAGATGAATGAGTTGTATATAACTGGACACTGTGAATGAGTCACACCAGTTACTAGAGACCATCAAAAATGATTTATTGTAAATGACTTTCAGAAGGTGTCACCACACCAGCACCACCACCATCAACAGTTTCTACGAAACAAACAACTAAAGCAGGTGTTACTACGACATCAGCAACAACTCCAACAGGTTCATATCCAGCAATGACACAAGCACAAAATAGGCATGACTGTGGACATTAAACTTCAAGAACAAACCGTTGAAAGTGTTGACACTACAAAAGCAAGAGCACCAACTGTTTCCACTATACAAACAAGGACACCAACTGTTGACACTAAACGAGCAAGAACACTAATGTTGGCACTGCACAAACAAGAACACCAACTGTTGCACTGCACAACAGAACACCAACTGTTGCACTAACAAGCAGCACAACTGTTGCACTCACAACAGCACAACTGTTCACTCACAATCCACACAACTGTTGGCACTACACAGTTCAGCACAACTGTTGGCATACACAAGTCCAGCACTAACTGTTGGCACTACACAAGTTCCAGCACTAACTGTTGGCACTACACAGTTCAGCACTAATGTTGGCACTACACATTTCCAGCACTAACTTTGGCATTACACAATGTTCCTAGCACTAACTGTTGGCACTACACAGTTCAGCACTAATGTTGGCACTACACAATTCCAGCACTAACTGTTGGCATACACATCCAGCACTAACTGTTGCATACACAAGTTCCAGCACTAACTGTTGGCACTACCAATTCCAGCACTAACTGTTGGCACTACACAAGTTCAGCACTAACTGTTGGCACTACACAAGTTCCAGCACTAACTGTTGGCACTACACAAGTCCAGCACTAACTGTTGGCACTACACAACTCCAGCACTAACTGTTGGCACTACACAAGTTCCAGCACTAACTGTTGGCACTACACAAGATTCCAGCACTAACTGTTGGAACTACTAAGTTCCAGTATAACTGTTGGCACTACACAAACAAGAACAAAGAACATTATGTGTGTGTTTTGTGTGTGTACGTGTTTGGGGTTGTGTGTGTGTGTGTGTGTGTGTGTGTGTGTGTGTGTGTGTGTGTGTGTGTGTGTGTGTGTGTGTGTATGAATATAACTCACTCATCTAACCCTTGCCATGATGACATTTCAGTTTCCACCACTGGGGTACCTGAGACAACAGTACCCACAACTCAAACCACTCGTAAGGTTTAGTTCCTCCATTTACATGCTTGTAGAGATATGTCTCCGTAATGTATGTGGATATTTCGGGGAGGGGGGGCACGGAGGGGGGGGGGATTGAATGGACAGTTACAGAGGCAGACAAGAATCCTGGCAGACAGACGAACATTAAAAATTCAAGAAAATATCTACTCTGCTGTTTCTCTTGTCTTTCTCTCTTCTACTCTTGATATTGACTATGTCATTTCCAACCTCTCTCTCCTCTCTCTCTCTCTCTCTCTCTCTCTCTCTCTCTCTCTCTCTCTCTCTTCTCTCTCTCTCTCTCTCTCTCTCTGTGTCTCTGTCTGTCTTCTGTCTGTCTTCTGTCTGTCTGTCTGTCTCTGTCTCTCTGTCTGTCTGTCCTCTTCTCTCTCTCTCTCTCTCTCTCTCTCTCTCTCTCTCTCTCTCTCTCTCTCTCTCTCTCTCCTCTCTCTCTCTCTCTCTCTTGTCCCTGAGCATAATTTGTATATTCATGCCCAAGGCCCATGTACATGTGTTCAGTGTTCTTTCTCTATCTCCCTCCTCTCTCGTCTCTGTCTCTGTCTCTCTCTCTCTCTGTCTCTCTCTCGTCTCTCTCTCTCTCTCTCTCTCTCTCTCTCTCTCTCTCTCTCTCTCGAATTACATTAAGTGACAATAGCAGTAAGATATATAGCACAATTATAAACCATCGTTTACAAGAGTGGGTTCAGGAAAATAATATCACTGGAGAACATCAAGCTGGTTTTAAAAGGAATTACTCAACTTCTGATCATATGTTTACTTTGTTATCTTTAGTACAAAAACAGCTATCCTGTAACAGAAAATTATACGTAGCTTTCATAGATTTTGAGAAAGCTTTTGATTCTTTCAATAGGAGCATTCTATGGCAGATTCTTTGAAAAAATGGAATGACATGTAAAATGTTTAATTTTATCAGAAGTATGTATGATAGTGTCAAAGTTAAGGTTAGATGTGGTTCAAAATTGACAGATTTGATTAGTTGTACTTATGGTGTAAAGCAAGGTGACGTCTGCAGTCCAAATTTATTTTCATTATTCAATAATGATCTCGCAAATGAAGTTATTGAAAATGGAAGACATGGGGCTTTGTTTACCAACGATTACTTTGAACTCTTTATAATGTTTTTAGCAGACGATATAGTTCTATTAGCTGAGACAGTTATTGGATTGCAGACCCAACTTAATAGTTTGCAAAGAGCAGCAGAGTCTATGGATTTGAAGGTAAACTCTGATAAAAGTAAAATTATTGTATTTAGGAAAGGTGGTCATCTTTCTGCAAGGGAAACTTGGAAATAGAACACTGTTGAAATGCCTGTTGTAAATGCATACAAATATTTAGGTATATTATTTTCTACAAGATTTAGTTTTACATCAGCATGTAATGACCTTGTTAGTAACGCCAAGAATGCTGTGATGTGTATTATGAGAAAACTTAGAGCCTTGAAGAATAACAGCTTAGAATTATTTATGAAACTGTTTGACTCACAAGTTTTACCTATTGCTTTGTATGGAGCAGAAATCTGGGTTTGGACAATGTAGCACGTCAGTGTGAACAAATGCACTTGTTTGCTTTGAAAAATTTCTGGGTGTTGAAAGAAGAACCCCAAATGACTTTGTTTATGGCGAAACGAATAGATATCCTATTTATATTAGCTCTGCTGTACGTTGTATTTGTTATTGGTTAAAATTATTAGCAATGGATGATGTTAGACTACTGAAGAAAGCTTACAGAATGCTATATGATTTGGATGAAAGAGGTAAAAGAAACTGGGTATCAAATGTTCGTTGTAAATTGTATGAAAATGGTTTTGGGTATGTATGGGAAAATAGAGGTGTTCAAAACGTTAAAGATTTTTTATACAAGTTTAAGGAAAGACTGGTTTTATGCAGATGGCAAGAATGGGACTTCCACATTAAAAACAGCGAGAGGTTTAGCATATATAGAACTTTTTGCGGTGTTCATGACAGGAAAACATATCTTAGAATAGAACTAGACAAACATTTGAAGTTTCTTATGACCAGGTTTAGATGTGGCATTTCAGAAATTAGTACACACCCAAATCGCTACAAATCATACTCTGACTTTACTTGTCCATTGTGTAAAACTGGAAATGAGGATGAAGTACATTTTATGTTGTGTTGTCCGATTTTCAACAAATTAAGAACACGGTATATACCATTGAAATTTTACAGATACCCATGCCAGTTTCATCTGAGTTTGCTTTTGGCATCTACGAATGAAAGTATTGTCCGAAATGTATCGATCTACATATACAAAGCATTCAAATTACGATCAGTGCTGATTTAGTTACTTTGTCTAATGTGTTGTATGTTTAGTGATTTCATTACTATTGTGTATGTAATGCACCCCGTTCATTAGGGGCAATGACCATTACATGCATAAATATTTCCGAATCTCTCTCTCTCTCCTCTCTCTCTCTCTCTCTCTCTCTCTCTCTCTCTCTCTCTCTCTCTCTCTCTCTCTCTCTCTCTCTCTCTCATCTGGAATGACCTCCCTCTCTCCCTTTGCCAAAAGCCTAGTAAAGTCTCTTTTGAATCCAACTTCAAAACACATTTATCTATTACCTAAGATTTTCGCCCCCTGTTTGTTTTTTTTAATCTCCTATCTGTCCCTGCCTTATATACATATGAAGTCCCCATCACCCTAACAAAGTGTTCTACCTTTATGTGCGTGTGCCCACGTGTGTCTGTGCATGTGTGGACATGCGTGTGTGTCCATCCGAATTTGCTAAAACTATATTTTTATTGGTTCTTTGTGTGTTGTATAGGTCGAATGCAAGCGCTTTCATCTGTTTTTGCAAAATATAACGCTATATAAATTCCATCTACTAGTATTATTATATTTTTAGATATGAGCAGCAGCAGTAGTAGTAGTAATAGTAGTGTTGTCATTGCTCTTGTTATTATTATTATTATTATTATTATTATTATTATTATTATTATTATTATTATTATTATTATCGTCATCATCATCGTCATCGTCATCATTACTTATTATTATCTCGTCTCCCTCTCTCTTTCTGTTGGTCTGTTTGTCCGTCTGTCTGTCTGTCTATCTGTCTATCTTACTATGTACTTCTATACCTGCTTACATAGTAACTTATCCCAGGGACTTATTTTTTCATTTCATCTCCTGTTAGTTTTTTTGTCCATAAAAAACCTGGTGTTTGTTTTAATTTTATTGTTCACAGGTTTTTTTCCCCACTGCATTATTGTCCATATTACGTTTAATATCTGTGATTGAAACGGTTTGATAGAAACAGAAATTTGTGTGTAAACGTGTGTGTGTGTGTGTGGTGGTGTGTGTGTGTGTGTGTTGTGTGTGTGTGTGTTGTGCGTGCGTGCGTGCGTGCGTGGTGCGTGCGTGCGTGCGTGCGTGCGTGCGCGTGCGTACATGCGTGCGTGCGTGCATGATCTCTTTGATGTAGCAAAACTTGTTTTCATTCTAAAAGCAAGAAACATTCGTAAACTCTCTTCTTAGTGTCACCACATGCAAGTAGGAAGTGTGTAGATGAGGTGAAGACAAGGAATCTAGTACGTATTTCTGTGCTTTTCAAGGAATCACTTCATTTTTTTCCAGCTGAAGTGTGTAAGGAAGGAGACAAGACCGATGCAAGTGGCTTTGACATCAAGCCTCTGACAACAGACACCACAAAAGCTGGCAAGAAGTTCACTGCCCCTACGGATACAAAGGTGGAGTTCGTAATTTCCACACCAGCAGGTTCTTTCACTCCTATGACGGCAATATTCAAGGTCAAGGATGTTCAGCGATTGGAAGTGAAAGTTGTCTACGAGAAGCCAGGCAAACCTGAGGAAACATTCGTAAGTTTTTTAGGCCAACAAAGAGAATGATTTGATTTGATTTATCTATGTATCTATTTCTTTATTTATTCATTTTTCATTTGGAGAATATGGAGTAAGCACTTCTGTACTTTTTTACCTGTTTTTTTTTACATCCATTCGATTTCATCAGCACAGATGGCCTATTCATCAAACTGAAGAAGGTTTTAAGGTGTGTGCAAGATGTTCTGCGTGCGTTTGCAAACAGGTCCTTGGTTTATGGGTCATCTGAAGGACATTTGGGGGGAGTGGAGTTTGCACTGATATTCACTCTACAAGGAAAAATCTCCACGAAGAGGATTTGAACTTGGGTCAGCAGATCAAGAGTGCAATACGCAACGCTCTAAGCAACAGGCTTTCCAAAAATGCTCTGTGTGTGTGTGTGTGTGTGTGTGTGTGTGTGTGTGTGTGTTGTGTGTGTGTGTGTGTCTGTTGTGTGTGTGTGTGTGGTGTGTGGTGTGTGTGTGTAACTCTTTTTCTGTCCTTTCTCCTCGAGAAAAAAGTATCAAAGTATGATCTGACGAAAGGCATATGTAATTTCTTATAAAACAAGATTTACATTATTGGATGTGTAATTAATGTTTTTCCTTAAAAAAAAAACATCCCCAGTATATATAATGATGACAGTTTGAAAAAATCAGTTGAGCATAGTTCAAAGAGACTAGATAAAAACAATTTTCTTTCATCACCATTTTCATCAGTGTTGTAAACTATCCTGATGATCATCACCAACAGCAACATAATCATCATGGCAGCCATTATTATCAACATTTTCAAAACCATTTAATTTGTGTTTTGTGTCTTTTGCAGACTGAAAACAATCCAAGTGGACAAGTGAAGCCTAGTTTGCCCACAGAGCGAGTGAAGAAACTTCTGATCACTGCTTTCCCTAAATTTGGTTCTGCTCCTGAGGTGGAGGTGACAAAGATGGTTGGCTGTGTACATGGTAAGTGTTCACTAATTTTAACACTTTGAAAACTGCCCTTCTAATCCCTTCCCTTATTGTGGTGTGACAATACTTATTAGTAGCATAGAATAAGCCCTGAGACACCTTGTCTAGTCATTTTAATTCATGTTCCCAGAAAACAAAAGGTGTTCTCTGCCTTCACATTTTATTGTCAAAGTGTATGCTTTTAACTCTTTTAGTGGTGTGTATTTTCTATTATGATTGTTTTTATTTTGCCATTGACTGATGCTGTTAGAAAGAGTAAACTTGTAACGAAAAAAGAAACTTCTGCAAAAGGTCAGAAAATATATGTAATCTCTCCAATTGTTGTTTTTGTCTCCTCAGAGATCATGTCCTCTACAATGATAAAAGTGATCTAATAAGAGTTTCAAAACTTCACTCTTTATTTACAAAAACCAGACATTTGATTTGTATAATACCTGAAAAGATTTTGTTGATGACACCAAGCTTTATAACAAAGTTTCAGAAGTGCATTGTTCAAAACATGGAAGTCATTACAAATATAGACGGATAAATGGAAATCTTGTTTCAGTGTCTACAAGTGTCAAGTGTTGCAAATTACAAAAGACAAACTTGAACAAGATTACTTTGCGCAATTGAACAATTTACAGACATGTGTATCAAATAGTTGGTATGATTGAAGGAACTGTCATTAACTAACACAAAAATAACGTTATGATAGTACTCTTGCATGACATAATGGCTAAGCTCTATCACATTATTTCATTCTCATATTCAAAGATACAATCTGTAGCTGTCAAAAGAGTCCATATAAGAGCATCTACATTAATCAAGGAATGCAAAACTATGACCTATCATAAAAAAGATTAGATTTTTCCAACTTCATTCTTTATAGGCTGGGTGTGTCAGAGGAGACTTCATGGAAACTTTCAAAATGATAAGGATAACTTTAAATTTGAGACATTCTTTGAAAATGCATTATATGAAGCAACTCTAATTCAACTCTACTGTCTTAATCGCCCTGTCGTCAGTAGGAGCTCCATGCAGTGCCACCAGGGTTTGTCATCTTTACTTTCTCTGTCTCTGCTGAGTTCTGTGAATTCCTGTAGCCCTCCCAGACCACTGATCTTAGTGATGTTGGCAATGCAGGATGTTGGTGCTATGCTCTTTCCTTTTGCCTTGAAATTTAGCTTGGAGAACTGTCATCATCGGTTTGATCTATGTCTTTCTGTTTGCATGACCAACATATCTCAGTCTGTGCTAATCAGTTTTAGCCAATATTTGTCTTGGCTACAAGAGTTCTTTATGAATGGTTTCATTTGTTTTTCTGTTTGTACATTTGGTTCTCAGAAGTTGCCTGTAGAAGAACATTTCTGCTGCATTCATTTTGTCTCTTTCTAACTTTCATAAAGTCCAGGCTTCTGACCCAAACAGCAATACAGGCCAGGTTATAGTGTAGTGACGATTCTTATTTTGAGATATTTAGCTATGTCTCTGTACTTGCAAATCTTGCTTGATTTAATCACCTTTTGCTTGATTCAAGCCTTGAAGGTATTCCAAATCTTTGTCATTGAATTTGATGTTTACGGGTTCACTGTACCTTAATGTTCATCACACTGGCATTTTTGGTGTTAGAATTAAGACCAGCAATGTTGCCATCAGCATCAGCTCTGTATAGAATTCTTCTCATGCTTGTGATATCAGTGGCCATAGTTATCAACAGAGTACCCTAGGTCAGTGATGTTTCTGACCCCTTTATAAATGGCTGTGTCATCTTTATCCGCCTTTCTCGTGATCATTTCTGTATATATGCTGAAAAGATGCAGGGTAAATTATGCAACCCTGATGGACTTTTTTCATGTCGGTGAACTCACAGCACTCGCTAATCCATCAGATGGGTGCGTCTTGTTTGAATACAAATTAGCTATGAGCAAGAAAAGATGCTTTGGATAGTTCATTTCTAACATTGGGATAAACAGAAGGTGGATTTGACACCGTCAGACATCTTACTATAGTCTATAACAGTTATGAATACCTCATCTTCAGCCAGAAAGTAACACAGATGACTATGGACCATTTTTTAAAAAGAGATAAGAACAAAGATCACAAGAGACAAAAATTTATGGTTAGATATTGAATGCTCAAAACTAACAAAGTTCTCAGAGAAAGGAAAAAATGCAAATTTAAAAAGTAAAATGAACTGACCTGTCAGTACAAATTCAAAGCAGAAATGACAAAGGTGGGAAAACTCATGGAAATGAATCAAATACTTAAGTTACCATGACTATAGAAACGAACTGTTTGACACCAACATCACCGCTGGTGAATACTATGTAGATCTGCAAGAGCTGTATACTTGCCATTAGAAGAAGTTACTGATGTCTTCAAGCAGCTAAAAAAGGAAAATCCCCTGGAATGGACAACATAGCAGGTGAACTTTTGAAGAACTCGGACCATTCCAGTTTTACAGCGTTACAACAACTATGCAGAAAATTTTGGGAGACCTGCCATTGGCCCAGCAAGTGGAAATTACAGAACTTGCCATGCTCAACAGGGGCATGGATACTAAAAACTGGCAATGACAGAATAATCACCTTGATAACCCATTCAAGCAAAGTTCTTCTGATCACCCTCCTCAACAATAGGAAACATAAAGTAGGGAGATAGATATGTGACTGGCAGCAGGATATGGACGTGGAAGAGAAACAACAGGGTGTGTTTTGTGCTTCAAATACAGTTAGACAAATTTGGACATACTGAAGATGAGGCCTTCATAACTTTCATAGACTCTACTAAGTCTTTTGACGATGTCAAACACCACTACCTCTGTGAAAAATTAATATCCTAGAAATTAAGACGGAAAAAAGTTTCATTGAAAAGATTCCAAACTAACAAGCATTCTCATTCTTTTTTAAAATTACGGTAGATGATGTTTGGAACTCTTTGCTCCAAGCAGTAAATCTGCAGAATGCATAAACAAATTCAAGAATTTTCTGGATGGCAATGAAAACTTCACATAGTGACTCCTTTATTTTGACAAGTAAAAATAAATTAAGGGATTTGGGCATCTGTTTGATAAGCATACATGTAAAGAAATACTTATCATGGCTGGGACATTGAATAAGCCTGAAGGTTTAGGCTTGAACTATTCCCTACATTACTACTAGTACTACCATAAGAAGTCATTACTACTAGCACTACTATAAGAACTCATTACTACTAGTACTACATAAGAAGTCATTACAACTAGTACTTTCATAAGAAGTCATTCAACTAGTACTACAATAAGAAGTCATTAATACAAGTACTGCTATAAGAACGCATTACTACTAGTACTACTAAAGAAGTCACTACTAGAACTATTAAGAACTCATTACTACAAGAACTACTAAAGAAGTCATTACTACTAAGAACTACTAAGAACTCATTACTACAAGTACTACTATAAGAAGTCATTACTACTAGTATACATAAGAAGTCATTACTACTAGTACTACTATAAGAAGTCATTACTACTAGTACTACTATAAGAAGTCATTACTACTAGAACTACTAAACTCATTACTAAAGTACTACTATAAGAAGTCATTACTACTAGAATTACCATAAAAAGTCATTACTACTAGAACTACTAAGAACTCATTACAACTAGTGCTACTTTAAGGACTCTTAAACACGCTCATGTCTAAACGCAAAATGCAATACATAGCACTGAGATTCAAAGCCATAAAATCATAGGCTACAAAACCCCACCCCCAAAAAGGTCCGAAGTTTCAGGAGCATGGGAATTGTGACCAGGGTTTTTTCTATTCAGCAGTTTTGTCACTGCTTAAGTAGCAGTCTCTCTCTAGTTCATTTGTCAGACTATCTGTAACACAAGAACTCCAACACAGGCATGTGTGCATTGGAGTGAGCATTGATGACCTAATTCATGTTGTGCTTACCACCTGTAGGCAGATAGTGTAAATATTTTACCTATCACTACCTAAAATCCTAGTACACCTTTTGTTACAACTGTAAGCAGGAGAACATTAAAAAGGTCAATGTTATAAATCAACTGGCGTACTTTCCCAGGTGTGTGTGTTTGTGTGTGTGTGTTGTTTGTGTGTTGTTTGTGTGTGTGTGTTGTGTGTGTGTGTGTGTGTGTGTGTGTGTGTGTGTGTGTGTGTGTGTGTGTGTGTGTGTGTGGTGTGTGGTGCAGTGCACTAGTTATGTCTTTCTTTTCATGACTTACAAGCTTATCTATCTAACATTGCAGTTTACACAACACAACCAACAACTGCTTCAACCGCTGGTAAGATTTGAAAAAAAGTAAAAGTGTGTTTATGGCTGTCTGCTTGTCTGTCTGTCTGTATGACCACCTGTCTGTCTGACTGTCTGTCTGTCTGTCTATCTCTCTGTGTGTTTGTATCTCTCTCTCCATATCTCTCTCTCTGTCTCTGTTTCTCTCTCTCTGTCTCTCATTCTGTCTATCTCTCTGTCTCTCTTTCTCTTTCTCTCTCTGCTTCCGTGTGTATGGTGTGTGTGTGTGTGTGTGTGTGTGTGTGTGTGTGTGTGTGTGTGTGTTTGCTGTGCTGTACGTGTGTAGGTATGTGTGTGCGCACCTACGTGCATGCTGCATGTGTGTGTGCAGCGTTGTGTGTGCCCGTTGTGCTGTGTGTGTGTGTGTTTGATGTGTATGTAAGTCCTGTCTGTGCATGCTGTGTGTATGTGTGTGTTGCTATGTATGTGTATTATATATATATATTATTATGTTATTATATTATATATATATAATATATATATATATATATATATATATATGTGTGTGTGTGTGTATGTGTGTGTGGTGTGTGTGTGTGTGTGTGTGTGTGTGTGTGTGTGTGTATGAATATAACTCACTCATCTAACCCTTGCCATGATGACATTTCAGTTTCCACCACTGGGGTACCTGAGACAACAGTACCCACAACTCAAACCACTCGTAAGGTTTAGTTCCTCCATTTACATGCTTGTAGAGATATGTCTCCGTAATGTATGTGGATATTTAGGTTGGGAGGGGACGGGGTGGGAATGAATGGACAGTTACAGAGGTAAACAAGAATCCTGGCAGACAGACGAACATTAAAAATTGAAAAAAAAATCTACCTCTGCTATTTCTCTGTCTTTCTCTCTTCTACATTTGATATTGACATATGTCATTTCCATCTCTCTCTCTCTCTCTCTCTTCCTCTCTCTCTCTCTCTCTCTCTCTCTCTCTCTCTCTCTCTCTCTCCTCTCTCTCTCTCCTCTCTCTCTCTCTCCTCTCTCTCTCCTTCCCTGTCCATAACTCTTCCTTTATCCATTTCCTTTTCTTTCCTCGTCAAAGGCCCATGATACACATGTGTTCACGTTTCCTGTTCTCTCTCTCTCTTCTCTCTCTCTCTCCGTCATACTTTTCTCTCCCTCTCCTCTCTCTCTTCTGCTTCTCGCTCTCTGTCTTCTTCTTCTCTCTCCTCTCTCTCCTCTCCTGTCCCTGAGCATAATTTTTTATTTATGCCCAAGCCCATGTAAATGTGTTCGTGTTCTCTCTTCTCTCTCTCTCCTCTCTCTCTCTCTCCTCTCTCTCTCTCTCTGCTCTCTCTCCTCTCCCTCGTCTCCCCATCAATGACCTCCTCTCCCTTTGCCAAAAGCCTTGTAAAGTCTCTTTTTAGTCCAACTTCAAAACATTTATTTATAACCTAAGATTTTCGCCCCCTGTTTTTTTTTTTTTAATCTCCTATCTGTCCTTGCCTTTAATATATGAAGTCCCCATCACCCTGCCAAAGTGTACTACCTTTATGTGTGTTTTCTTTTTTTTTTAATTCTTTTATATCGAGGATAATGGAATAAGCACTGTTGTGCTTTTTTACATGCAGTCCCCGTGTGTATGCAGTTTTGTAAATGTTATCTGTTCCCACTGGCACACGATGGCCTACTCTTACAAAAAGCGGAACAGGATTTAACTTGTGCGCAAGATATTCTGCGTGCGTTCGCACACGGGGCCTCGTTTAAAGGCTCATCCGATGTGTGTGCCCGCCTGTGTGTGTGCGAGTGTGTGCACACGCGTGTGTGTGTACATCCGAATTTGCTAAAACTATTAATTTTTATTGGGTGTTTGTGTGTTGTATAGGTCGAATACAAGCGCTTTGATCTGTTTTTGCAAGATATAACGCTATATAAATTCCATGTACTATTATTATTATCTTTTTATTATTAGCAGTAGTAGTAGAAGTAGTAGTGTTGTTGTTGCTCTTCTTCTTCTTCTTCTTCTTCTTCTTCTTCTTCTTCTTCTTCTTCTTCTTCTTATCATCATCATCGTCTACCGTATTATTCATGTATCTGTCTGTCTGTCTGTATCTCTCTCTCTCTTTCTGTTGCTCTTTTTGTCTGTCTATCTGTCTATCTTACTATGTACTTCTATACCTGCTTACTTAGTAGCTTATCCCAGGGTCATTTTTTTTCATTTCATCTCCTGTTACTTTTTTTGTCCATAAAAAAACTGGTGTTTGTTTTGTTTTATTGTTCAGTTTTTTGTTCCACTGCATTATTGTCCATATTACTTTTAACATCTGTAATTGAAAATGTTTGATAGAAACAAATATTTGTGTGTGAACGTGGTGTGTGTGTGTTGTGTGTGTGTGGTGTGTGTGTGTGTGTGTGTGTGTGTGTGTGTGTGTGTGTACGTGCGTACATGTCCGTGTTCTCTTTAATGTAGCAAAACTTGTTTTCATTCTAAAAGCAAGAAACATTCTTAGAGTTTCTTCTTAGTGTCACCACATGCAAGTAGGAAGTGTGTAGATGAGGTGAAGACGAGGAATCTAGTACGTATTTCTGTGCTTTTCAAGGAATCACTTCATTTTTTTCCAGCTGAAGTGTGTAAGGAAGGAGACAAGACCGATGCAAGTGGCTTTGACATCAAGCCTCTGACAAAAGACACCACAAAAGCTGGCAAGAAGTTCACTGCCCCTACGGATACAAAGGTGGAGTTCGTAATTTCCACACCAGCAGGTTCTTTCACTCCTATGACGGCGATATTCAAGGTCAAGGATGTTCAGCGATTGGAAGTGAAAGTTGTCTACGAGAAGCCAGGCAAACCTGAGGAAACACTCGTAAGTTTTTTAGGCCAACAAAGAGAATGATTTGATTTGATTTATCTATGTATCTATTTCTTTATTTATTCATTTTTCATTTGGAGAATATGGAGTAAGCACTTCTGTACTTTTTTACCTGTTATTTTTACATCCATTGGATCTCATCAGCACAGGACGGCCTATTCATCAAACTGAAGAAGGTTTTAAGGTGTGTGCAAGATGTCTGCGTGCTTTGCAAACAGGTCCTTGGTTTATGGGTCATCTGAAGGACATTTGGGGGGAGTGGAGTTTGCACTGATATTCACTCTACAAGGAAAAATCACCACGAAGAGGATTTGAACTTGGGTCAGCAGATCAAGATGCAATACGCAACGCTCTAAGCAACAGGCTTTCCAAAAATGCTCTGTGTGTGTGTGTGTGTGTGTGTGTGTGTGTGTGTGTGTGTGTGTGTGTGTGTGTGTACTTATTTTCTGTCCCCCCCCCCTCCCTTTCCGAGAAAAAACATCAAAATATGACCTGGCGAAAGGCATATGTAATTTATCAAAAAACAAGATTTACATAATTGGATGTGTAATTCTTTTCCACTAAAAACAATACGTCCCCTAATATATATATAATGATGGCAGTTTGAAAAATCAGCGCTGTTCAAAGAGACTAGACAGAAACAATTTTCTTTCATCACCATTTTCATCAGTGTTGCAAATTATCATG
>JASPKP010005318.1:15000-16056 GCA_030674155.1 Stramonita haemastoma | reverse complement strand
CTATCTATCTATCTATCTATCTATCTATCTATCTATCTATCTATCTATCTATCTATCTATCTATCAATCTATCTATCAATCTATCTATCAATCTATCTATCAATCTATCTATCTATCTATCTATCTATCTATCTATCTATCTATCTATCTATCTATCTATCTATCTATCTATCTATCTATCTATCTATCTATCTATCTCTCTCTCTGTCTGTCTGTCTGTCTGTCTGTCTGTCTGTCTGTCTGTCTGTCTGTCTGTCTGTCTGTCTGTCTGTCTATCTATCTATCTATCTATCTATCTATCTATCTATCTATCTATCCCCTAGTCTGGCGACCGTGGGGGCACCCCCTGAAGACTTAACAACCAGTTCCCTCCATTCCTCTCTCTGTTCTGCCTTTCTAAAAAATTGGCTGAGTTCTAGGCCTGTCCATTCTCTGATGTTGTCCTCCCATCTCTTCCTTAGTCTGCCTCTTTTTCTTTCTCCCTGGACAGTGCCTTGCGGTATTGTTTTTGCAAGTCCTTTCGATCTTGTGACATGCCCGTACCATTTAAGTTTACGCTTCTTTACGATTGATAGAAGATTTTCGTAGGGACCAGTGGTTTGCTGGATTCTGTTCACCAACACAAATAAAAGGTAAAGGTTTTCGGTAACCTGTGTGGTCGTTAGGGAGCGAGGTAGCTGTCAGAGACCTCAGCTTTTCTAAGGGGCCAGCATGTTGAGGGCGGCGCCCATCTCCTCTCCCTCGCTTCTTTATCTTCCCTGACCCTAAAGAAGGTAGGTACCCATTTACAACTGGGTAAACTGAGGGACTGTACTGAAGTCAAGGTGCGCAAACGGTCACCCATCCAACTGGTAACCACGCTCAATACTGCTTAACCTAAGCTTGGGGAAAGCGAGTGTTCTGAGCACAGAAATATCCCGTCACTAACGGAAAAAAGGGTAGAAAAAAAGTAGAGAGTTCAAAGAAAGAAGTAGAAGGACGTCTGGGGCTCAAAACAATCTGTAGCTTGATGTCTTTGCCCTGCTGCACTGTTGTCTTGTTTATAATGTATATATA
>JASPKP010005318.1:0-2500 GCA_030674155.1 Stramonita haemastoma | reverse complement strand
TAAATAGATAAATAAATACAAAAATAAATATAAAAATAAATATCAACCAACCAACCAACTAACCAACTAACCAACTAACCAACCAACCAACCAACCAACCAACCAACCAACCAACCAACCAATCAACCAACACCAACCAACCAACCAACCAACCAACCAACCAACCAACCAACCAACCAACCAACCAACCAACCAACCAACCGCGTGTCCTCCTACCTACCTGAAGAGCTGTCAAAGGTGTCAGAAGGAAGCCCGCCTCCTCCAGGCCACTCCAGCGAGGTGATGCTGCTGAAGCCCTCGTCAGTGATGTCCGCCACACGCACCATGCGACCCTGCTGGTAATGCAGCAGACAGCTGTGGTGCTTCCTCACTCCCTCCGCGTCCAGCTCTATAGGCCCTGTCCGAGCCCCTGCACAGTTAGTTAGTCAGGTAGGTTATTGTTGTTGATGAGAATGGTGGTGGTGGGGGGTTTATTGGGAGATGTGGATGATGAGTCTAAACAGGCCTAAGTGTTGAAGCTTATTTACCATGATGAATTTCAACAGGTCTAAGTGTTGAGGATACAGTAATAATTACCCAGAAATTGCAAGCTTATACATCATGATGAATCTCAAGAAGCCTTTGTGTTGACGATACAATTATAATTACACAGAATTTGCAAGCTTATACATCATGATGAAGCTCAACAGGCCTTTGTATTCAGAATATATAGGATATACAAAAATTTCAAGCTTATACATCATGATGAATCTCAAGAAGTCTAGGTGTTGACAATACAATTGTTATAATTACACAGAAATTACATGCTTATACATAATGATGAATCTCAACAGGCATATGTGTTGAGGATACAAGGATATACAGAAATGGCAAGCTTGTGCAATCATGATAAATCTCAGCAGGCTTATGTATTGAGGATACAATTATAATTACACAGAAATAGCAAGATTATAACTCATGATGAATCTCAACAGGCCCAGGTGTTGAGGATACAGTGATAATTATAAAGAAATACAAAGCTTATATATCGTGATGAATTTCAACAGGATACAGCGATACAAAGAAATCATCAGCTTATACTTTATGATGAATCTCAACAAGCCTAAGTGTTGAGGATACACCAGCCGCCATGGCGCAGTGGTTAGCGCCTTGGATTTCGGACTGGAAGGTTGCAGGTTTGAATCCAATAAGAGTCATAGCGATTTTTTGGGGCTCCGGCCGGCTCCTACCTAGAGTGATTGTGCTATGGGCTCAGTGGGGAGACTGGGACTACACAGTCGAGCTTCATCAATTTTACGGATGCGAATTTGAGAGCATTGCTCAAATTACCTGACCAACACTGCAGGTGTCTGTATCTCTGGGCCCGGTTGACGCCGGGATATATTATGACAGTAAGTGTAGAGTATAAGCCTGTCAAGTAGTTCTATCCTATTCTATTCTTCTATATCGAGGATAATGGGATAAGCACTCTTGTGCTTTGTCACATCCAGTCCCCGTGTGTATGCAGTTTTGTAAATGTCATCTGTTCCCACCGGCACACGATGGCCTACTCTTACGAAAAACGGAACATGATTTAACATGTGCGCAAGATGTTCTGCCTGCGTTCACACACGGGGCCTCGGTTTACAGTCTCATCCGAAGGACTTTGGGGAGAGTGGAGTCAGCACTGATGTTAACTCCAGGAGAAAAATCTCCTCGAACGGGAATCGAACCCGGGTCGTCAAATTGCGAGCGCAATGTTCTGACCACTAGACTATCCCATCCCCATAGTGGGTAAATCAAGCATCCCTCACCTGTGGTGATGGTCAAGCTGTGGAAACGAGGTGTCTGTGTGGCACCTGCCCTCTTCTGTGCTGTGGCCCAGAGCAAGATGGCATCATGGAAGTAGTCCAAGAACTCGCCCTGACACCAACCAGAAATTAAAAAAAAAACCCAATCAAGAATATAATAATACAAATTTGACAATCATTTCTGATTCCAACTAACGATAAAAAATTACTTGGGTGACAAAGTTTTACAAAACTGCATACACACGGAACAGGATGTAAATAAAAACAAACACATGCGTGCTTATTCTATTATCCTTGAAATAAAAAAAAAAAGAAAAAAAGAAATAATTGCATGCAACACATTGATAAAGATCAAAACTGTATTCAGTCACCTCCTTTTTGTTTTATTTTCTGCCTTTTTGGTCCATTCTCTTGCCTTTTTTTCTCTCTTCAGAAAGACTTAAAAGATAACAATTCTTCTCCACGCCGAAGTTGGACGCTCTTGGGGTGACTGTGTCAGACACTTGATAAACAGCAGCGCAACGCATTTTCACACATATGACAGACAAGGATGAGCTGATGTCTGAGTGTTCGGGGAAGAAGAAGAATGCGAAGAAGAAGAAGAAGAAGGAGAAGGAGAAGAAGAAGAAGAAGAAGAAGAAGAAGAAGAAGAAGAAGAAGGAGAAGGAGAAGAAGAAGAAGAATTGCAAAGAATTGCGAAGAATTGCGAA
>JASPKP010005317.1:0-16056 GCA_030674155.1 Stramonita haemastoma | reverse complement strand
TTTCCCCCCCCTTTCCCCCCCCCCTCCCCTCCCCCCTTCTCCTTCCCCCCCCCTCCCTCCCCTCCTTCTTCCCCCTCTCCCCCCCCCTTTTGCCCCCCCCCTCTCCCTCCCCTCCCCCTCTCCTTCCCTCCCTTTTCCCCCTTCCTCCCCCCTCCCCTCCCTTCCCCTCTCCCTTTCCTTGCTCTCCCTCCCCCTTCCCTCTCCCCCCCCTTCCTCCCCCCCCCTGCTCTCCCTTCCCCTCTCTCCCTTTTTCTGCCCTCCCCCTCCCCTCCTCCCTCTCTTCCTCCCCCCCTCCTCTTCTCTCCTCTTTCTCCCTCTCCCTCCCCTCTCCTCTCCTCCCTCCCCTCCCTCCCTGCCCCCCCTCTCTCCCCCCCTCTGTTCCCCCTTCCTCTGCCCTTCCCCCCTGTCCCTCCCCCCCTCTTCCTCCCCCCCCCTCCTGCCCTGCCTTCCCCCCTTTCTCCCCCCTGCTCCTTCCCCTTCCTTCCCCCCCTCTCCTCTCCCCTTCCTTCCCTCTTCCTCTCCTTTTCCCTCCCTTTTCTCCTGCCTCCTGCCCCTTCCCCCTTCTCCCTGCCCCTCCCCCCCTCCTCCTCCCTTCCCTCTGCCTCTGTCCCCCTCTCCCCTCTCCCCCTTTCCTTCCCCCCTCCTGCCTCCCCCCTTCCCTTTTCCCTTCCCCTCTGTCCTCTCCTCCTCTTTCCCCCCTTCCCTCCTCCTCCCCCCCTGCCTCCTCCCCCCTGCCCCTCCTCCCTCCTCTTCTTCCCCTCCCCTCCCCCCCCCTCCCCTTCTCCCCTCCCCCTTTTCTCCCCCCTCCTCCCCTCCCCCTCCTTCTCCCTCTCTCCCCCTCTCCCTCCCCCTTGCCTCTTTCCCCCTTCTGCCTTCCCCTCCCTGCTCCCTCCCTCCTTCCTCCCCCTCTTTTTCTCTCCCCCCCCTCCCCCCCTTCTCCCCCTGCTCCCCTCCCTGCTTCTCCCTTCCCCCTCCCTCTCCTGCTCTGCTCCTCTTCTCTGCCCCCCCCCTTCTGCCCCTCTCTCCCCCTCCCTTTTGGCTCCCTCCCCCTTCCCCTCCCTCTCTCCCTCCTCTCCTCTTCTCTGTTCCCCTTTCCTCTCCCTGCCTCCCCCTCCTCCCCTTCTCCCTTTCCCTCCCTCTCCCCTGCTTCTCCTCCCTCCCCCTTTTCCCCCTTCCCCTCCCCTTCCTTTCTCTCCCCTCCCCTCCTTTGCTCCCCTCCCCCCCCCCTCTCCTCCTTCTTCTCCTCCCCTCTTCCCTCTCTCCCTCTCCCCCTTTCCTGTTCCCTCTCTCTTCCCTCCCCCCCCCTCCCTTCCTTCTCTCCCCCTTCTCCTTCCCTCCTTTTCCCCTCCCCTCCCTCCTCCTCTGCTGCCCTCCCTCCCTCCTCCCCCCTCCTCTCCTTGTTTCCTTCCCCTCCTCTTTCTTCCTTCCTCTCCCCCCCCCTGTCTGCTCTCCCTTCCCCCTCCCCCTTCCCCTCTCCCTCTCTTTTCCTTTCCTCCTCCCCCCTTTCTCCCTCTTTCCCCCCTCCTCCCCCTGCTCCTCCTCCTTCCCCTCCCTCCCTGCCCCTCTCTCCCCTCCCCTTCCTCTCTGCCTCCCCTCTCCTCCCTCTCCCCTCCCTGCTCTCTTTTCCTTCTCCCCTCTCTCTCCTCCTCCCCTTCCTCCTGCATCCCCCCCCCCCCTCTCTCTGCCCTTCTGCCCCTTCCCTTTTGTTTTCTCCTCCCTCTCCTCTCCTCTCCCCCTGCCTCCCTCTCTGTCTCTCCTGCCTCTTCCTCTCCCCTCCCTCCCCTCCTTCTCTCTCCCCTCTCCCTCCTCTCTCCTCCCTTCTTCTCCTCTCTCTCTCCCTTGCCTCTCTCTCCTCTCCCTCTCTCTCCCCTGCTCTCCCCCTCTCCCTTCCCTCCCCCTCTCCTGCTCCTCCCTCCCTCTCCTCCCCCCTCCTCTCCTCTTTCTCTTCCTTCTCCCCCCTCCCCTCCTGCTCCGCTCCTCTCTGCCCCTCTCCTCTCCTCCCTCTTCTCTCCCCCTCCCCCTTTCCTCCTCCCTCTCCTCCCTCTTCTCCCTGCTCTCTCTCCCCTCCTCCTCTCCTTTGCCCCCCCTTTCTCCTCTCCCTCCTCCCTTCTTTCCTCCCCCTCTCCCCTGCTGCTTCCTCCCTCCCTCCTCTCTCCTCTCCCCTCTGCTCCCTCCCCTCTCTCCTCCCCTTCCCCTCCTTCCTCCCCCCCTCCCTCCCTCTCCTTCCCCCTCTCTGCCTCCCCCTCTCCCTCTCCTTCCTCTCCCCTCTCTCCTCCTCTCTGCCTCCTCCCTCTCCCTTCTCCCTCTTCTCCTCTCTCCCTCCCCCTGCCCTCCTCTCTTCCTCTTCTGCCCCTCTCTCTCTGCCTCCCTCCCCTCCTCCTGCTCTCTCTCCTCTCCCCTCCTCTCCTGTCCTCTCCTCCCTCCCTCCTCCCTCCCCTCTCCCCTGCTTCCCCCTCCTCTCCCTGCCTCTCTCCCCTCTCCTCTCCCCCCCCTCCTCTTCCTCTGCCCTCTGCCTCTCCTCCCACCCTTCTCCCTGCTCTCCTCCTCCCCCTCTCTCCTTCCTCTCTCCTCTCTCTCCTCTCCCTGCCTCCTCCCCTCTCTTCTCTCCCTCCCCTCTCCCCTCCTTCTCTCCTTCTCTCCCTCTCCCCCTCCTCCTCCTTCCTCTCCCTCTCCCTTCTCCCTTTCCCTCCTCTGTCCCCTCTCCTCTCCTCCCTCCTCCCTCCTCCTCCCTCCCTCTCCCTCCTCTCCTCCCCTCTGTCCCCTTCCCTTTCTCCCCCTTCTCTCTCTCCTCTCCTCCTCTCTGCTCTCTCCCCCCCTCTCTCCTCTCCTCCCTTGCTTCCCCTCTCCCTCCTCTCCTCCTCCTCTCCTCTCTCCCTGCTTCCTCTCCCTTTCTCCTTCCCTCCCCCCCTCGCTCCTCTCCTTCTCTCTCTGCTCCTCCCCTCTCCTCCTCTCCCCTCTTCCCCTCCCCCTCCCCTCTCTCCCTCCTGCTTCTCTTCCTTCCTCCCGCTCCTGCCTCCTCTGCTCTCTCTCCCTTCTCCTCTCCCTCCCTCCTTCCCCTCCCCTTGTCTACCCTCTTCCTCTCTCTCCTCTCCCCTCTGCTCTCCTCCTTGCTCTTCCTCTCCCTTCCCTCCTCCCCTGCTCTCTCTCCCTCCTCCTCCCTCCCTCTCCTCCTCCTCTCCTCCCTCTCCCTCCTTCCCCTCTCTCCCTCCCTCTTCCTCCCTCCCCCTCCCCCTGCCTCCTTCCTCTTCCCCTTCCTCTCCTTGCTCTCTCTCCCTTCTCCTCCTTCCCTCTTCTCTCCCCCTCCCTCCCCTGCTCCCTCTCCTCTCCCTCCTCCCCTCTCTTCCTCCTTCTCCTCTCTCTCCTGCCCTCTTCTCCTTCTCTCCCTCCCTCTCCTCTTCTGCCTCTCCCCTGCCCCTGCCTCCCCCTCCCCCCCTCTCCCCCTCCTCCTGCCCCTCTCCTGCCCCCTTCCTCTCCCTCCTCCCCTGTTCCCTCCCCCTCTCCTTCTCCTCCTCCCTTCCTCTGTCTCCCCTTGCTCCCCTCTCCTCTCCTCCTCCCTTCCTCCTTCTCTTCTCCCTCTCTCCGCTCCTCTCTGCTCCCTCCCCCTCCTTTCTCCTCTCCTCCTACCTTCTCCTCCTGTCCTCTCTGCTCCCTTCCCCCCCTTCCTTCTCTCTGTTCTGTTTGCTGAATTTGCCCTCTCTTTTCTTTTCTTCCTGTGCTTGCTCCTTTTTTAACTACTCCCCACTCTCTCATCTTCTTCATGCCTCCTTTTCCTCCTTCCTCCTCTCTTTGCCTCCTCTCTGCTCCTCGCTCTCCTCTCTCCCCTTTTTCTCTCTGCTCTTCCCTGCCCTCTGACTGCCTCCTTTCGCTTTGCCCTTTCTCTTCTCTCTTCTCTTCTAACTTTCCTCTTCCTCATGCTGCCTCTTCTCTTCCCCTTCTCCTCTCTCTCTCCTTCTATTCTTCTTGCTCTGCTCTCTCTTCTCTCCTGTGCTCGCCTCATCTGACTGGCTTCTCGCGCCTTCCTGCTTCATCCCCCTGTCATCTCTCTGTTCCTCCTCTGCTTGTGCCGCTCTCTTTCTCGCACCTCCACCCTTCTCTTCCTGCTCTCTCTCTGACTTGTCTCTCCTCTTCTCTCCTTCTTTCCCTGCTCTCCTCTTATCCTCTCTCCTCTTCTCTCCTTCTGCCTGTCCTCTCTCCACTTCCTGATTCTGCTCTCTCCTTCACCTCTGTCCTGCCTCTTCTCTCTCCCTCTAGCTCTCTTGCCTCCTTGCTCCTCTCTTCCTTGCTGCCTTCATCCTGATCTTCTTCTCCTGCCTCTCTGTGTTTTCTCTCTCTGCCTCCTTTCTCCTGGTCCTTCTGTCTCTCTCTCCCCTGCTGCCTTCTCTTTTCCTTCTTCTTCTGCTCCTGTCACTGCTTCTCTCTTGCTCTCCATGTCTGCACCCTCTCTCCTCTCTATGATTGCCCTAGCTAGTGTTGAGACTCAGTATGTCACCTCCTCACTCTCTCTTGTCTCTCCTCCTGCACTTTCTGTGTCCTTCCCTCCTCTGTCTCCTCTCTCCTGCCCCTCTTTTTTCTGCCATCTGCCCTTGTACCTCTCTTCCTGGTCTCTTGCTCATCTGTCTTACTTCTGCTGTCATCTCCCTCTCTCTCTTCCTGCCTGCCTCACTTGCTGCTTCCTCTTCTTCTCCTCTTTCTGCTTCTGTCTCTCCCTCTCCTCTCCTCTTTCTCCTCTTTCCTCTTCTGCCTCTCCTCCTCCTGCCTTTTCTTGTGCTTTCTGCTCTTTCCCACACTTCTGCTGCCTCCTCCTCTTTCTTCTCTCTCCCTCCCCTCCTGCCTCCTCTGCTCCTCCTTGCCTTTGCCTCTCACCCTCTTCTGTCCCTCCCCCTCCTCCTCCCTTGTTCTCCTTGGAATCTGCTGCCCTCTCTCTTCTGCTTCCTTCTGCAGTTCTTCTGCCTCTTTGCCTCATCTTTTTGCTCTCTCTCTCTGCCCCTTTCTTCTCTGCTTTTCCTTCTTCTTCCCCTCTGCTTCTCTCTGCACTCTGTCTCTCTCTTCCCCCCCTACTCACCTTCTCTTCCTCTCTCCCTTTGCTCCCTCTCTCCTTCCTGCCTTCTCTCTCTCTTCTATTCTCCTGCTGTCCTCTCTCTCATCGCTTTCCTTCCCCTCTGCTCTTCTGCTTCTGCTGCTCATCATTTCCTGTTCTATCTCCCTCTTCACTGACCCATTGATACTTCCTGCCCTCCCTCTCCTTCTGACTCTTCCATGACTCCTTCTCCTCCTGCTTCTCTCCTCCTCCCTCCCTTCTTCCCTGTTGCCTGCCTTCATGCTACATCCCCTCTGCTCCTAGGCCTGCTGGTCCCTGCTCCTCTCTACATTCTTTCCTCCGTACCCTCACCCTCTCTCTTCTCTGCATCTCCCCTCTTACCTGCTGCCCCTTTCCCTCTGCCTGCCTGGTCTCTCCGTGACCTGTGCCTCCTTGATCTTCCTCCCTCTGCCTCTCCCCCCTCCCCATCCCTCTGGCCCGTGCACCTCACCCTTCCTTCCTCATCCACTGCCCACTCACTCCTCTTCCTGCCCCCCCTCTCTCTCCTCACCTCACTTCTCACTCATGCATCCTTTCTCCTTATCCGGTGATTCCCTCTTCTTCTCTCCATTCTCGTTTCTTTGCTCTCTACCCCCTCTGCTCTGCTCGCTCCCTGCCGTCTCTCTAAATCCACTGCACTGCTTCTCCTCCTCCCCTCTCCTCGTCCTCACTCTCCTTGTCCCTGCACTCCTGCGCTCCTCACCACCCATTCGCTCCTCCCTTCCCCGTCCCTCCCTCCTCTGCATCCCTCCTCACACTCTCCCCACCCTCTGCCCTTCTCTTCACGTCATCTCACCCCCCTCCCCTCCCCTGCCCCCTTTCCATTTCTCTCTATTGTCCCCTGCCTGCCACTCCTCCCCCCTCCTCTTCCACACTCTCTGGTCTTGCTGCCTCCACACTTCTTCTCTCGCTTCCCTCTCCCTCGCCCCCCACCGTGCCTTCCTCGTCCGCCCCCCTCCTGTCCCCTTCTTGTCTCCCCACTCCCCTCCTCTGCGCTGTCCTCATCTCTCTCTGTCCCCTGCCCTCCTCCTCTGTCCCCTCACCCCTTCCTCACTCTTCACTCTCTCTCTCCGCATCGTCTTTCTCCCCCGCCTCTCCCCCCTCCCCTGCCTGCACCCTTCCCACTCTGCCCCCCTTCTCCCCCTCTCCTGCCCCTTCTCCCTGCCCTCCCTTCTTGCTCCCTTCCTCTCTCTGCCTTCCCCGCCCTCACGCGTGTTCACTGTTCCTGCTTGCCCCCTGATCCCCGCACCCTCCCCTCACCTCTGCACCCCTTGAACTTTGCTGCCTCTCCTTTCTTTCCCCCTCTCCTCACTTGCATACTCTCTCTCTCCTCTCCCTTCCTCCCTCTGCCCCTGATTCCCCTCCTATCGCCACCGGCCTCCCCTCTCCCACCACCCCTTTCTCCCCCCCATTCCCTCTCCCCCCTTCTTCTCCTCGTCCCTCGCCTCACTTTCTGCTCTGCAACCTTCTCCCCCTGCTCTTTTCTCCCACCCTGCCCTGCCCATTCCCCCATCACCTCCCCTTCATTCACTCCTCATGTGTCTACCCTCGCCTCTCCCTCACTCTTCTCTCACCTGTCACCCTTGCCCTCTCTCACTCTTGCCCTGCCCTCCTCCTTCTCATCTACCCCTGCTCACTTCCCTGCTTGCCTCACCTCTCTCCTGCTCCTCTGCTCCCTGTCTGTCCCCCTCCCCTGCTTCACTTCCTGCTGCAATCTCTTCTGTCTTCTGATAGCCTTCCTTCTCTCTGTCTCCCTCCGCTTCCCTCTTGTTTCTGTGTCTGCGGCTCACCTCCCTTCCTTCCTGTCTGCTCTCTCTCCCTCCTGCTCTGCTTGCCTTGGCCATTGGGACATTCACTTCCCTCCTCTGTCTGCCTTCTCTCTCTCCTTGTTGACTTTCTCTGCTTTTTCTTCCTTTTTTCTGAATTCCTCTTTCTTTGACTTCCTCTCTTCTCTCTCCCTCCCTGTGTCTTTCCGCTCTTGTCTCCCCTCTCCTTCCTTCCTTCTCTCTGTCCTCTCCTGCCTGTCTGCCTCTTTACATAATCTTGTCCCATCTCCCCCTGCTCTCCTCTTTTGTCTGCTTCTCTTTCTGCTTTCCTCTGTTCCTCTCTCTCGCTCTACCTTCTGTCTGCCTCTGTACCTCCTCTGCTGTTCTCTTCTTTCTCTTGCCTGTTGCCCTCTCCCTGTTTTTTTTGCTACTTCTCATGGCTGCCCTCTCCTCCTCTCCTCTTCCTGACTCTTCTTCTGCCTGTCTGACCCTTGCTTCTCCTCTGCCCCTCATGCTTCTGCTCTGCCTTCTTCCCTTCTCTCTCTCTCTCTCACTCTCTCAGTCTGCTCTTCTTCCTGACTTCTCTTCTTTTCTGCTGCCTCCCTCTCCTGTCTTTTCTCTGCCCCTTTCTCATCTCCCTCTTTGTTTCTGCTCTCCTCTCTTGCTTTCTGCTCACTTTTGTTGCTGCTGCTCTCTCTCCTTCCCTCTCCGTTTCTCCTCATGCTGGCCTTGTGTCTTTCCTGACCGTTCTGCTTGTGCCTCTCACTCTACCCTCTCTCCTTTTCCTCTCTACTTCTTCTCTCTCTCCTCCTCTGACCTCTCTCACGCTTTTCTCCCCGCTTTCTTCCTCATACTATGACTCTCTCCTGGCTTTTCCTGCTCCCCCTCTCCTCCTTCTCTCATTGCCCTCTCCCCTTCTCCTGCTGTCTGTCTGCGCTTGCTGCTGTTGCCACCCCCCTGTGTCTTTTGCCCTATGCTCTCACTTTCCTCGTCTTCTCTCTGTGTCTCCTTGCTGCTCTTTCTCCTTTTGGCTTCACTGCTTTCTCTCTCCTCTCTCTCCTTGTCTCTGAACTCTCCCTACTGCATTTCTGCCCATTCCTCCTTCGCTCTTCTGCCTCTTTCCTTTCCCCTCACTCCTCTCTCCTGTTGCTTCTTCCTCTTCTCTGCTGCCTCCTCCTCTTGCTCACCTCCTGCCCTCTCCTGTCATCACTCCTAACTGCTCTGCACTCTGTCCTTCTTGCCTTGCTCTACTCTACTTCTCCTTTTTCTACCTCCCTGCTTTCTGCTTCTCTCTCTTCTCTCTTTTCTCTGCCCCATTTGCCCACCCCTCTCTTCTGCTCTTGACATCTCCTCTTTGCCCTTCTTTTCTCACTGCTCTCTCCTCCCCTGCTTCTTCCTTGCCATGCTTCTTCCCTTTCTCCTCCCTCTCGCGGTGCCTGGTTGTATCCCCTTACTTCCTTCTCTCTCTTCTGCGCTCCTTGTCTCTCGATCTGTTCTTTGAACCCCATCTTTCATCTGCTGCACCCCCTGGCTTGGTCTGCCTCGCTTTCTCTGATCTCTCTTCTCTCTCCTCTTTCTCTTCTTCTGCTCTTCTCTGCTCTGCTCTGTGTTGCCCTTTGTTCTCCCTTGTCTCCTCTCCCTTCCCCCCCTTCTGCCTGCTTGTCTCTCCTTTTCCGCTCTCTGCCTGTTCCTCTTTCCTCCTGACCCTCTCCCTCCTGCCTCTCACTCCTGCTGATCTTTCCTTCTCCCTCTCTGACTTTTCCCTCTACCTGCCCCCTCTTCCTTCTTCCCTCTCTCCTCTGCTACTCTGCACTGTACTCCCCTGCTGACTGTCATCTCTCTCCCTGCTTTCACTCACTCTGCTGCTCTCTCCTCACCTTTGCTGTCTCTCTCATCTGCATCTCTCATCTATCTTGTCTTCTTTCTCCACGTGTTGATTTCTGCTCCTGACCTGCTCTGCTTCTCTCGCTGTTCTCTTCCCTTGCTTCTGCCCCCGCTCACTTTCCTCGCTCCTGACTCTGGTCTGCTCCTCTGCGCCTCACTGCTGCTCCATGCACACCTCGCTCTTCTTCCCTTTCTGCTCTTCTTCTTGCTCTCCTCTTGTCCTTCTCTTTCACTCTTCTCTCTGACTTCCTCCTTCACCTCTCTCTTGCCTCTGCTCCATTCTTGCCTGCTGCCTCTTGCGCCTCACCTTGCTTCTTCCCTGTTCTGCGCTCTACTGCTCCTCTTCTGTGTCCCGGCTCCTGCTCTGTTCTGACCCTCTGTCCTGCTTCTCTCCTTCGATCTTGCCTCTCTTCCTTCTGTTCTCCCTCACTTCTTTTCTTGTCTTTTTTTTTTTTCTTCACTCACTCTCTGCTTCTCTCTCCTACTCCCTTCACTGATCTTTGCCTCCTCCTCTCTTCCTCCTTCTTACATCCTGCCTTTTCTACCTTGGGCTTCACATCCTTGTGCTCTGCTTGCCCCCCCATGACTGCTCACTCCTCTTCCCTCCTCCTCCCTTGACTCTTTGCTCCATCTTGCACTTCTTCCTTGTTGTCTTCCGTCTTTGTCTGCCCTCCTGCTGTCTCCCTTCTCTGCCCTCTCTTTGCCCTCTCCTCTCTCTGCTCTTGCCTTGACTCCTGGCTTCTGCTCTCTGTTTTCTGCTGTCTCTTGCCCTCTTTCTCTGACCCTCCTTCTGCTCATCTCTCTTCTCTACTGTTCTTGCTCTCCCCTCTTTCTCCCTTCTCCCCTGTCTCTTTTGCTCCCTCATTCATGCTCTCTCTCTCCTGCTTACTTCCTTCTTTTCACTTGTTCCCCCCTGTCTTTCTTCGCCCTCTGCCTTTGCTCTCTCCCCTTTCTCCATCTATCTCTCCTGCACTGCCCTCTGCTTCCCTCTCCTTCCTCCTCTCATTCATTGCACCTTCTCTCTGTCCATTTCTGCTTGTTCTCCTTCTCCCTCTCTCTGGTGGGCCGTTCTTCCCTGCCTCCTTCTCTTGCCTTTCTTCTACTCTCTCTCGCTCTGCTCTCTCTGATTCTGTGTTCTCTCTTCCATCTGCTCTTTTCTGCTCTCTTCTTGCTCCTCTTTGTCAGCCTGCTCTATGCCTGCCCTCTGCACTTCTATGGCTCACGGCCCCCCTCCTCTACTTCTGCCTCACTCCTCCCCGTTCTGGCTCTCCTCTCTCCTGCCCAGTCCGCCTCTGCTCTGAGCTTCTGCTCTGTGCTCTGCTGCCCTGCCTGCCTTCTGTTCTCTGCCTTGCTATCTCTCTTCTCTCTGCTCTCTGCTCTGCTTGCCACTTCTGTCTTCGTTCTTCGCTCCCCTCTCTCCTGCCTTTCCTTTTCTCTTCTCCTCCTTGGCTCTGCTCTACCTTCTTGCCTTCTCTCTTCTGCCCCTCTTGCCATTGTCCTCCTGCTGCCTGCTCCTTTCCTTGTTCCTCCTTCTCATTCTGCTTGCTTCTCCTTTTCCTTGTCCTTCCTCTCATCTCCTCTTCCTGTTCTTTTTTTTCTGCTCTCTCTGCCTCTGATGCTCTCCTGCATCTCACTCTTGTTTCCTCCTTCGGAATTTACCTCTCTCACTCTCCTCCTGCCCCCTCGTTCTCTGCTTCCTGTCATTTTCTGCCTGCTGTCTCTCTCTTCTCTTCTCCCTCTTTCTCTCTCTCTCTTCTCTTCTCTGCTCTGCTCCTTCATGCTCCTCACTGCCCTCCTTTCGCTTTCTCTTACCCTCCTTGTTTCCTGTTCCTCACTTCTATGCTGACTGCTGGCTTGGTCTTTTCTCTGTTGTCTTTCTCTCCTCTACTCTACCTCCTCTCGTCCCCTGTTCTGTTCTTTTGTGCTGCTTCGATGCTTCCTCCTTGCTCCTTTCTCACTTCCTCTTTGCCTGCCCTCTTGTCCTCTCCAATCTTGCACGGTACTTTCATGTGCATCTCTTTCTCACTCTCCTTTTCCTCTCTGTCTCTTGTGTTTCGCCTGTTCACCTGATAATCTTCTCTGCCCCCCTGCCTTCACTTTTTCCCTACCTTCTCTCGTTCTGCTGACCCCTCCCTCTCCTTTCTCCTTTGCCGCTGAGCATCTCTTGCTGTCTCATCCCGCTACTCTCTCTCTCTCAATTTCCTGTCTTCACCCTTCTACCTTCTCCCTCTCTCACCTCTCTGTGCCCTGCCTTTCTCTGCCTTTTCTCTCCCCTTACTCTCAATCTCTCCCCTGTTTTCCTCCCTCCCTGCCTCTCTTCTGCCTGACTGTGCTCGATCTGCGCCTTCTCTCTTCTTCTCCTTCTTGTTCTCTTTCTCTCTCTTCTCTGCTCTCCTTCCCTTCTCTCTGCTGATTCCTTCCTGCTTGCAGCCTCTTTCTCTCCTGCTCTTTGCTGCCTGCTGTTCTCTGCCATCCTCTGCCTCATTCTGTGGCCCTTCTCTGCTCCTCATCTCTTCTCTTCCTCTCTCCTTTACTCTTCCCTTCTCTTCCTCTTTTCACTTTCCGCTTGCCTCCTCTTCCTCACCTCCTCCTTTCTCCTCTTGCTGTCTGCTTGCTCCTGGCTTCTTCTTCTGCTGTCCTCCCCTTGCCTTGTCTTTTTCTGCTGCTCTTTTTCTGTTGCACTCTTTGTCCTTCTCTCTCTGCTCTCCTCTGTCCTGCCCTCTGCCATCTTTCTCCCTTCTCCCCCCCCCCCCCCCCCCCCCCCCCCCCCCCCCCCCCTGGCCCCCCCCCCCCCCTCTCTCTCTGAACTTCTCTCTCTCTCTCTCTTCTGCTTCTCTCTGTTTCCTCTCTGCTCTTTTGCCTGTCTCTCCCTTCTTTGCCTTGATCTTCACACCCTTCGTCTCTTTCCTTCTCACTGCTCTTACCCTCCCACCTTTCCTTTGGTGCTCTCTCCTGCTGTGACTCTGGTTCCGCTCATCATGTCTCTTCCTCTGCTGTCCTTTGCTCTGCTCCTCTTCATTGCCATACTCTTGTGTGCCCTCTCATCCTGCCTTCCCTCTCTCTCTCCTCTTCGCCACTCCCTTTTTTTCCTTCTCACTCTCTGCCTCTCTCCCTCCTCTACTCGCTGCTCTCTCCTATTCTGCATTTTTTTCCTTTCTGTTCTCTGCTCCTTCTGTTTCATCCCTGCCTACTCTTCTCTTCTCTCTCCCTCCACTGCTCCTCCTCTCCTCCTGTCCTTGTGCTCTGTCACTCCTCCCCCTCTACCTCTCCTTCTGTCATCTTTTCTCTTGCTTCCCTCTTTCTCATCTCTCTTCTTCCCTCATCTGCTCTGACCCTCTCACTCTTCTCACTGCTGCCTCTTCCTGCTTTTGCATCGGCTTCGTTGCTCCTCTTTTCTCTCTCTGATCTTTGCTCCATCTCCTTTCTTTCTGCCTCTCCCACCCCTTGCCTCCTCTGTGTCGCCCCTTTCCCTACTTGCTTGCTCTTGTCCTGTGCCCTCTCACCTTCCTTCATGCTTCTTCCTTGCCTCTTCGCTTCTCTTTTCCTCTTCCCTGCTCTTCTCTCCTCTCCCTCTGCTCTTCTCTGCACTCTCCTTCTCTCTCTTCTCCCTCTCTCTCCTTCCACTGTCTCCTCTCCTCTCCCTGCTGCTCTTCTCCTGTCCTGCTTTCTCTGTCTTGCTTCTCCGTCTCTCCTCTGCTTGCTGTCCTGACTTCTTTCCTGGTGCTCTTTGCTCTGCCCTCTCTCTCCTTCTGCATCTCTTCCCTTTCGGTCGCTTGCCTCATGCTTGTGCCTTCTGTCTGAACTGTCTCTCTCTGTCATGCCCTCTCTCTCCTATTCCCCCTTGTTTTTTCCCTCTATTCTTCTTCTGCTTTTTTCTCCTCTCCTTGCTCTCTTCCCACCTCCCTCTTTTTTGTTCCTCTCTGCTCTCCCACCTCCCCTCTCTCTACTTCTGTTCACTCTCTCTCCGTCTTCTCGGTCTCCCTTCTGCTGCCCTCCCGCTACTCTGCTGCACCTCTCCTGTTGCTCCTGACCTCTTCTCTTGACTCTACTACTGCCTTGATTTCTGCTGCATCACGTGTCTGTCTGTGGTGTCTTCTGTCCCTCTGCCCATTCTCTCTGCTCCTCCTGCTCTCTCTGCCCTCACTTTGCCCTCATCTCTTCCTCTCTGATCACCCTGACTCCTTCTCTACCTCCTCCTGTTCTTCTCTACCTTGCCCTCTCTGTTATGTCCCTCATCTCTTTGTCCTCACTCTACTCTCTCCTTCCTTCTCTCCTCCTCCTTAGCTGCTCCCCTTTCTCTTCTCTCCTTCTTCCCTCCTTCTCGTCCTCTTGGCGTCACTTACACCCTCCGTCCTCTCCCCCCTTTGCCCCCCCTTTTTCTGTCCCCTTCCTCCCTGCCACTCTGCTCCTTTTCCCCCTTGCTTTCTCACCCCTGTTTTTTCCCCCTTTCTTCTGCTTCCTCGTTTCCCTTCCTCCCCGTTTCTCCCTTTTTCCCCTTCCCCTTTTGGCTGCCTCCTTTTCTCTTTCCTTTCCCCTTTTCCCCTTCCCCCTTTTCCCCTTTTCCCTGCCCTTTTTTGCTCTCTCGGTTCCCTTTTTGCCCTTTTTCCCCTTTTCCCTTGGCTTTTTTCTGCTCCCTTTTTTTTCTTCCCTTCCCCTGACCCTTTCTCTCCCCTTCTTTCTGCCCCCCCTTTCTTTTCCCCCTTTTTTGGGTTTTTTGGTTTCCCCTCCCCTTTTCCCTTGTTTTTTGTTTTTTGGGCCCTTTGCCCTTGGCCTGTCTTGCCCTCCCCCTTTTTCACCCTGCCCCCCTTTTCCTTTGTTTTCTCCTCCCTTGCCTTTTTGCTCCCTTTTCTCCCCCCCTTTTTGCCCCCCCCCCCTTTTTCCCCTTTTGTTTTTTGTTTCCCTTAAAAATTTGCTCCTTCTCCTTCCTGCCCCCTTTGGGGTTTTCCTTTCCTTTTGGTTTTTTGTGCCTGTGCCTCTCCCCTCCCTGCCCCCCTTGTTTGCCCCGGTTGCCTCCTTTTCCCCCCCCTTTTTTTTCCCTTCTTTCCCCCTTTCCCCTTCCCCTCCCCCTTTGTTTTTTGTTCCCTTGCCTTCTCCTCCCCCTTTTTTTGTCCTTTGCTTTTTTTGCTTCGCTTGCCCTTTCCCCCCCTTCTCTGTTTTTTCCCCTTCTCCCCCTCTCTTTCCTTTTCCCCCCTCTTTTTTGTGCCTTTCCCCTTTTTTCCGGCTCTCTTTTTCCTTCTCCCTCCACTCCTGTTCCTCCCCTGCCCCCCCCGTATGCCTCCCTCCCTCTCCTCTCTTTTTTGCTTGGGGCCCCCCCGGGTTTTTCTTTTTTTTTCTTTTTTCCCCTTTTGGGGCCTTTTTCCCTTTTTCTTCCCGGGCCCCTTGCCTCTTTTTTTCCTTGTTCTTCTTGCCTTCCTTCCCCCCTCCTTCCCCTGTTTCCGTTCCCCCCTTCCCCCTGCCTCCCTTTTTTTGTTCCCCTTTTCTTCCTTTCCTTTTCCCTTTTCCCCTTTGGCCTCTTTCCTTTTTTTCCTTTTTTCCTTTTCCCCCTTCCCCTTTCCTTTTGCTGCTTCCCTTGTTCCTTTTTCTTTGTTCTCCCGCCTGACCCCTTTTGCCTTCTTCCCTTGCCCCTCTTTTCCCCCTTGCCCCTTTCCCCTTCCCCCCTCCCCCCCTCTTGCCCCCCCTCCCCTACCTCCCCTTTTTTGCCCTCCCCTTCCCCTTTTTTTCCCCCTCCCTTTTGTGTTTCTCTCCCTTTTTTGTTTCCGGGCCTTCCCCTTCCTGTTTGGACTCCCCTTTCTCTTCCCTCTCTTCCCCCTTTTCCCTTCTCCCTCCTTAATCTGTCCCTTTTCTTCCGGGTTCCTCCTGCTTCCCCCTGGCTCCCCCCTTTTTTCCCCTTTCCTCCCCTCCCGTTTGCTGCCCCCCCCCCTTGTTTTCCCCCCCTCTTTTTCCCCCTCTGCTTTTCCCTTCTTTTCCTGTTTTTCCCCTGTTTTGCTTCCCTTTCCCACTTTTCTTTTGCTTTTTTCTGCTCGGGCTTTTCCCCTCTTTGCCCCCCCCTTTCCCTTTCTCCTTTCCCCTTTTTGGGAATTTTGTTTCCCCCTTGCCCCTCTTTCCACCCCCGCTCCCCTCTTTTTGTTCTCCCCCCCCTTTCCTCTTGCCCCTTTCCCCTTCCTTGTTTTTTCCCCTCCCCCTGTTTCCCCTCCTACTTTCCCTTTCCTTCTTTTCCTTCCTTCCGCCCCCTTTTCCCCCTGCCCCTCTCCCTTTTTTTCCTTCTATTTTGCCCCTCTTTGTCCCTCCCCTTTTCCCCCCCTTTGCCCCCCTTCCTTTTTCCCTCCTCCCTACCCCTTTTTTTTTTGGTTTCCTTCTCCCCCCCTTTTTCCCCTTTCTTTTGTTTCTCCCCCTCCCCCCTCCCTTCCTCTCTCCCCCTCCCCAACTCCTGCCCCCTTTCCTTTCCCTGCTTTTCCTCCCTTGTTTGGTTTCCCCCCCTTTGCCCCCCCCCTTGTTATGGTTCCCCTCCCTTCCTCTCTGCCTCTTTTTCCTTTTCCCCTCCCCTTCCCTGCCTTTGCCCTGCCCTCCCCCTCCCCTTTTGCCTTCTTCCTCTCTTCTTTTCCCCTTTCCTCCCCCCCTTTTTCTTCCCCTTTCTGCCCTTCCTGCCCCCCTTTTGTTTTTACTTTTTCCTCCCCCCCAGTTCTGCTGTTTCCCCCTTTCCGTTTTGCCCCCTTTTCTGTTCCCTCCCTCCCCCCTAAGCCCCCCTTTTTCCCTTTGTTCTTTTTCCGGGCCCCCTTTTTTTCCCCTCCCTTCTCCCCCTTTTTTGGCCTCCTTCCTTGCCTTCCCTGGTTTTTGTTCCTCCCCCCTGTGCCCCTCTTTTTTTTCCTCCTGCTGCCCCTGCCCTTTGTTTCTTTTGTCCCCCTGTTTTTCATTTTCCCCCTTCCCCCCCCTCCTGCCCCCCTTCTTTTTTGCCCTCTTTTTCCCCCCCTTCTTTTGCCCCCCCTTCCCCCTCCCCTGAAATTTCCATTCCCTCCCCCTTTCCCCCCTTTGGCTCTGTCCTCCTGCCCTTGTTTTTCCCCCTTGCTCCCCCCCCTTTTCCAATCCCCCCTTTGGGCCTTCCCTTCCTCCTCCTGTTTCTCTCCTTTCCTGTTTTGTCTTTTTCCCCTTTCCCTTTTTGCCTTTTCCCCCCTTTTTCTTTTTCCCTTGTTCCTCTTTTGCCTGCCCCTTTTTCCTCCCCCTTTCCCTCCTCCCCCCCCCTTCTTGCCCCCTTCCCCCTCCCCCCCCCCTTCCCCCTCTTTCCCTTTTCCCTCCTTTTTGCCCCTTTTCCTCCCCTCCCCTTTTTTTTCTCCT
>JASPKP010005316.1:10000-16058 GCA_030674155.1 Stramonita haemastoma | reverse complement strand
TACTGCTAACGATTGATGATACTGTTATGTAAACGATATTTTAAAATCAACATCAGCGTTAAAAGTGAATGATCAGACGTAAAGATGTAAAAATAATATGGCCAGTGTCTCTCTTTATCATTCATAATTATTTCCACATACATATCAGCACGAAGGTGCGCATAGTGCGTTCTTGTGAACGCTCACCCTGCTTTATTAAAACACAGGTTATTTTGGAATGTCCAGTTTAGCTGCAAAGCTTGAAGAAGAAAGAAAGCCTCCGACGTTTTGAAAGGCGTTAGTTAGCAGCACATGCACAATGAAGTGCGCTAAAAAAAAAGGGTGTTAGTGGTGGGTTGTGGCGGTGTGTGGCTGTGCTGTGCCCAGCTGTGTGCAACAGCTGAGCAAGCCCCACAGGCCCCAGGACGAGCTGCAAATAGAAGAATTGTTTGTGCTCTTTTCAGCTTGATTGTCTTCATTCCTATTCAGGTCGATATAGTCCGCATGCATGCAAGTAATCATGAACACACACACGCACACACACACGCGCGCGCACACACATACAAGAGAGAGAGAGAGAGAGAGAGAGAGAGAGAGAGAGAGAGAGAGAGAGAGAGAGAGAGAGAGAGAGAGAGAGAGAGAGAGAGATTCTTTTATTTCGAGGATAATTGAATAAGCACTTACATACTTTTTTACGTCCAGTAATCAACTCAAACAATG
This sequence comes from Stramonita haemastoma, assembly GCA_030674155.1. Lineage (NCBI taxonomy): Eukaryota > Metazoa > Mollusca > Gastropoda > Neogastropoda > Muricidae > Stramonita > Stramonita haemastoma. The sequence continues at coordinate 15,359 of JASPKP010005316.1, read as the reverse complement.
GTATTTCCAGTTTGCCTTGCTGCCTGCAGGAATTACTCAGCTGTGATACACAGTCAGTCACAGGCACACAGCAGTACAAGAGAGAGAGAGAGAGAGAGAGAGAGAGAGAGAGAGAGAGAGGAGAGAAGAGAGAGAGAGAGAGAGAGAGAGAGAGAGAGAGAGAGATTCTTTTATTTCGAGGATAATTGAATAAGCACTTACATACTTTTTTACGTCCAGTAATCAACTCAAACAATGGTATTTCCAGTTTGCCTTGCTGCCTGCAGGAATTACTCAGCTGTGATACACAGTCAGTCACAGGCACACAGCAGTACAAGAGAGGGGAGAGAGAGAGAGAGAGAGAGAGAGAGAGAGAGAGAGAGAGAGAGAGAGAGAGAGAGAGAGAGAGAGAGAGAGAGAGAGAGAGAGAGAGAGACTTAATGTACATCTGGTCCTAGGCCACGATACAAAAGAAAGGTGGGCATGTGGAGTGGGTATATTGACATAAGTGTTATTAACAGAATACTGTCAAGAGAGAGAGATAGAGAGATAGAGACAGATAGATAAATAGATAGAGAGAGAGAGAGAGAGAGAGAGAGGAGAGAGAGAGAGAGAGAGAGAGAGAGAGAGAGAGAGAGAGAGAGAGAGACAGACAGACAGACAGACAGACAGACAGACAGACAGACAGACAGACAGACAGAGACAGACAGACAGACAGACATAGAGACAGACAGACAGACAGAGACAGAGAGAGAGAGACAGACAGAGAGAGCTGTTGTCTGAGATGAGTTATAAAGTAATGGACGATGCTTTTCATCATTTCATATTTAGCACTCTTACCTTATCCCTCCTTTACACTCATGCACACAAAAATGCAGTACTTTGACATCTCATAAAATGTTTATTGATATTTGCTTTCATTGTCATTAGTTGGTATGCAAATCGTAGGCAGAATGTCTATTCCATTTAGTTTATATCTAAACTGGCAAACGATAGGAAGACTTTTTAGACACACTGTAGGCGTAGTCCATATTTGCTTAGTTGTTTGCCCCATATCTATGGATCTGTTTTCTGCGTGTTTTACCTCACAGCTCTCTCTTTGTCTCTCTCTGTCTCTCTGTTTTTGTCTCTGTCTCCCCCGCTCTCTCTCCCCCCTCTCTCTGTGTCTCTCTTTCCTCCTGTCTCTCTGTCTTTCATTCTGTCTTTCTCTCTGTCTCTCTCTTTATGTTTCTGTTTTTTTTCTTTCTCTCTCTCTCTCTCTATTTTTCTCTGTCTGTATGTGTCTGTCTGTCTGTTTGTCTGTCTCCCTCTCTCTCCCTCTCTTTGTCTCTCCCCCCCCCTCTCTCTCTCTCTCTGCTTTTCTTTCTGTCTCTGTCTCTGTCTGTCTGTCTCCCTCTCTCTCCCCCCTCTCTCTGATTTTCTCTTTCTCTCTCCCTCACCCTCTCTATCTATCTGTCTATCTATCTATCTATCTATCTATCTATCTATCTATCTATCTATCTATCTATCTATCTATATATCTATCTATCTATCTATCTATCTATATATCTGTCTCTCTATCTATATATATATCTCTCTCTATCTATCTATCTATCTATCTATCTATCTATCTATCTATCTATCTATCTATCTATCTATCTATCTATCTATCTATCTATCTATCTTCCTGAACTCCTTGAAGAGTCGTTGAGACACTACACTGAGTTTTTCAGGCCGTATCTTTTGGCCGAGCCTAGTCTTCTGTGTACAGGGTGTGTGTGCTGCTGGGTATATTCGTGTATCCGTAACGAACCGAACGTTAACATGAATAATGGAGCCTATATCATGCATATTTGATCTTCTGCATGTGAGTACACGAGGGGAATTAAGGCGCTGGCAAGACTGGGCTTCAAAATGATCCGGGAGATGGTACAAATCCCCACCCTTAATTCACCAGACGCCAGTGCCGAGATTCAAACGCACGACTTCATGGACCCATGGGGTGGAAGTCAAACGTTCGTTTCCACTCATGCAGACATATGTACGTGCTTTATAAACAAAGGATGAACCTAAAGCAGCTGTGTTTGCGTCTAACGATATTTGTATGCGTATTTGCCTTTCATTTCAGCTCCAAAATGGCTACAAATTAAAAAGCCAAGTCAGAAAATAAGTTGTTTTGGGCTTTAAGGATATTTGGAAAGTCTAACGACTGGTTTTGACATAACAAGATTGTTTCTGGTATAGCAAATAAGGTTGTAAAGGTTTCTGTACCAAGATTGTGGAGCAATATCATTCTGGCGGTAGTAGGAGCCAAACAGCGGCGTCTTTGTGGCAGCTCCAGTGTATTTTATCGGAGCATAATTACGAGACCCTGATTTCTGGAAGAGACTGCACTCCTGGGCTAAGACTGGTCAAGCCTTAGCATCGATCATAACCGCCTGAACCACCACGGGTTGTAGAAATGTAGGCTAGCTGTAACCTGTTTCTAGTTCTCAACATCGTGATGCTGTTTTGGTTTGAGCCAAGCGTCACCAGCCTGTTACTATCCATCAGTGATGCAGATGCTGTGTGTGTACAGAAGGCAAAGTGATACAGTTACATGCTGCTGGTCGAAGAAGGGTATAAAAACTACATGGAGACCACAGTGAAGACGTCGCAATAAAGTTACCGAGCAGAAAGGTTATGGCTAAATTTTGTATACAGTATATAAACCAGATGGTATTGAGGTAAAATGTTTGTCTCCGACGTTAAAGCTCCCCATGTCGTGTTTGCGCACTTCTCCTATCCCAGCCAATTTGCAGCGTGTAGGTTGCACGTTAATGTCAGATCCCGCTCTTTCGCTTCTCCTGTGCCTTTCATGTAAAGGTATACTACGTAAACTGTACTGTGAGAAACCAGAAACGCCCTAGCTATGGCAACCCTAATGAGGGGATCTTATTTTAGCGTATTATGGGCTAATTACATGCAGACCTGCCAGTGCCTTAGTCCTATTTATGTTTAAGAAATGAAGAATAACGGGTCTCAAAGTGGCTAAAACAATATTTTTTAAGAATAAAAATTGCTAAATACAAATATGGAGATTTTCCTTCGTAAATTTAAAGAATACACTCAGGTTGTGGAACATTTCTGGGAAAGATGTTTCTTATACCTGTTGTAGATAAAAAGGCTTGAAAGTTTGAATCGTTTTGTTTTGACGGCCATATTGGATTGTTTACATGAGAGCAGTGTATGAAACTGAGTAATTTATGGATCTTTAGGCTTGACAAGTGATGACTTTTAATATACGGTACACCATCTAACATGAAGTTGTATACAACATTAATCAGTTTCGACCCCCCATGTTCCGCCTAAGAGATCCCGTAGTTTATATCAGTTTTTAGTGGATACAAGCATACGAAAACAACCAGCAGGTGCTGTCAGTTAAACATATCAATTTGGAGGGTAGTGGTATTGTTTGGCAATCCGTATTATCATTGGATCCGTGTTTATGAAATTAATCACAATATGTGCACATTATCTTTTGTCCGTTTGTCAGCTTTTCCTCTCCGTTTCATACCGTTTGTTATTTTTTTTGTTGACTTTCATTTATTTGCATTCCCGGGAGAGAGAAAAAAGTTGTTTTTGTTTTTTTAATTCACTAGACATTTGATGCCAATTTTGTGAAATGGGCTGGGGAAGAAAATGTAATTCCGTTTGAGCAAAGTGTTTAGTGTGAAAATAACAGACTGCAAGAGTGGAGACGAATTCTGCATTCAATTATCTTTAAAGTCTAAAACGTTTTGAACTGGGGTGTTTTTTTTTTTAATCTCTCTCCAATCTTCGTGTTGGCGTGTTTGTGCGAATGTGATCTCTCTCTCTCTCTCTCTCTCTCTCTCTCTCTCTCTCTCTCTCTCTCTCTCTCTCTCTCTCTCTCTCTCTCTCTCTCTCTCTCTCTCTCTCTCCTCTCTCTCTCTCTCTCTCTCTCTCACAGATATATAAAATTTGTTTGCTTGGGCTGCTCTCTTCTCTGCTGTATTCTCTATTTCAATCTATTTGTTTTACTTGATTATAATCAGTGCGTTTTAGTCATTGTTGACGCAGTAAGTGTTTGCAATGTAACGTGCGGCAATTTGTAACATCAGAGACACTTTATCTTAATGCTGTAAAAACGACTTTGCACAGAGTAAGTTAGTTTCCATTTAGATATGCTATCTCATATGACAGCAGTATTTTTAAAAGATAGTACTATATGCAAAGAAGATGCCATTTGTATAGTCAAGCAGATAATGCAAATTGAATCAATTTCTTTTTTCTTTGCATGAATCACTTAGTCATTTTCAACTGATTTCACTTATCAACAGACTTTTGAGAACTAACGCTTTTGCTCAACCTTTTTATTAGAGAGAGAGAGAGAGAGAGAGAGAGAGAGAGAGAGAGAGAGAGAGAAGAGAGAGAGAGAGAGAGAGAGAGAGAGAGTATTTGTTTGCAAAACATGTCATTCTTGTATCAGGATGTTGAAAACGTTTTTCTGCTTCGTGGGAAGACAATACAAGCTCGTAACACTGTGTCTACGTGACTCAGAGAAAAGGAGAGATGCACTCTCCATCCGCAATGGAGGGATGGTTTGTTATCCTTCGCCATGTCCTCATGGTGTACCACAACGGACACACACTGCCTGACGTTAGCCCCCATGGGGTGTCTCGCCTTCAGCTTTGGCCACAGGCACGCGGACAGAAAGACTGAGTCTGAGATGGTTTAGTCATCGGTATATATATAGATATGCATCAAGACCCCTTTGTGTGTGTGTGTGTGTGTGTGTGTGTGTGTGTGGTGTGTGTGTGTGTGTGTGTGTGTGTGTGTGTGTGTGTTGTGTGTGTGTGAGTGAGTGAGAGAGAGAGAGAGAGAGAGAGAGAGAGAGAGAGAGAGAGGAGAGAGAGAGAGAGAGAGAGAGAGAGAGAGAGAGAGAGAGATGGTTTGCTAGGTAACTATATTTTACTTCAATTTTGGTGTATATATAATACATTATAACCAACGACCGTATTTTCCAAGAGCAGCTAACTAGGTAACTACCTTTTACTTTAATTTTGGTGTATATAATTATAATGCATTTTAATTTTGGTGTTATATAAATACATTATAACCAACGAGCGTATTTTCCAAGAGCAGCGAACTAGGTAACTACCTTTTACTTTAATTTGGGTGTATATATCATACATTATAACCAACGATCGATTTTCCAAGAGCAGCTAAATGATCATATTGCTGGCCACTTCTCATTGTGAACTGACCTTTGTAGATTCTAGAACTTTGTTTTTCTTTAGAATTAACGAGGGCAAAGAACAAGTCCTCCACACTAACATTACAAAAAATAATTGAATCTTTCCGTCTTTGTTTAAAGACTGTCAGAAGTCTGTATTTTCCC
>JASPKP010005316.1:0-5000 GCA_030674155.1 Stramonita haemastoma | reverse complement strand
ACAATGAAATATAATACAACACTACAAAACAATACAACACAGTAAACACAATACAATGCAACGCAAATGCAATGCGGGAAAAGCAGTGGAAAATGAAAAATACAGTACATTCTTGTGTATAATGACTTATTTAGGAGCGCACCCCCGCTGTAGTTTAGTGGTTAGGGCGTTGGACTCGTAATTAAAGGTTGCGGGTTTTCGATCCCGCTTTCGGCTATGGCGTTTGTGCCCTTGGAAAAGGCCCTTTAGGCTATTTTCTAACCCCACCCAGGTTAAAAAGGGGGTACCAACCTTGTGGTTGGGGGTTAACCCTGCGTGGACTGGCGTCCTATCCACGGGGGAGTCTATGACTTCAGTCGCTTAACCCACAGAAACCGAGATAAGCACCGGCCTGATGAACCTTAGGTTCGGGACAGACTTTAAACTTTTTTTAAGGAGCGCACACACGCATGAATGTGTGCTTTGTGAAAAAGAGGGCGTGAATGTGTGTGCATTTTAAAGCGCATATTATAACTAGCAGATATATTTATATCGGGGGGGCGTGCGTGCGTGCATGCTCGTTCGTGCGTGGCGTGCGTGCGTGTGTTGTGTGTGTGTTGTGGTGTGGGTGGGTGGTGTGGGTGGGTTGTGTGGGTGGGTGGGTTAAAAGAAAGGAAAGCAAAGAGGTGTGGTAAAGAATCCACGGTGGTAGTTTTAGTTTTATATGCTCTTGAAAAAAAATCTGTCAAAAATTTTCTTTTTGGGGGGTGCGGAGGGGTGGGGGTAGGGGGTCGGTGTGAGGAAAGTGAAGTTTTCTTTTTACAATAATCTGATTTTCTAGTTTGTTTTTTAGCAACGCCCCCACCCCTCTCCTTCTCTCTCTCTCCTCCTTTTTCTTCTTCCTCTCCCTCTCTCCCCTCCCCTCTCTCTCTCCCCTCTTCCCTCTCTCTCTCTCTTCTCTCTCTCTCAAAAATTCAAAACTATGATCGCACAAATTTTTTTTTTTTGTATGTTTTTGTTGTTTTCAAGACAAGATACATAGCAAAAAGCCTTCCACTTTCGCATCTCCCACCTTTCTCATCTTTCGTTGCAAAGAAAGAGCGAGAATTGGAGAAAGAGGCGGCAATCGGGGAACACCCAAAAATGAAGGGGTGACCGATTATATAACACACTCCCTTTTGGGCCGATGACATTAAAACCAGAAAGAATGAAATTGAAAAGCATGAAATTGAAAAAAAAGTGATGGTCTGTTTTCCCTTTTTTCAGATTTGGGGTTGTCGTTTTTCGTTGATTTAGTGTGAGAGCGTGTTTTTTTTAATTTTTAATTTTTTTTAAAAAAATTTGGTCTTTAAAAATTCTGGATTGTGCCCTTTGAAAAGTACCTCTGTCATTGTCCAATTGGTGAAAACAGGTGAAGGGGAAAAACTTAGGTAGGATTTTTTCAGCTGGGTTTTTAAACTCTCCGGTTTTGATGATAATTACAACGTTTTAAATCCAATCCCGTCTGTCCTGTGTTTTGTTTTTAGGTTTTTTCTACTCCTGTTTCCCTTATTTTGTACAGTCCTTAAAAAAAGTAAATCAATGAAAGGTGTTTATTTTTCAGAAAATACTTTCTTTTTCGATGGAGATTTTGTTTTTTTTACTCCTGGTTTTGGGAAAGTTTTTTGGGGCTTTTGCTTCCTTTTCTTTCTTTCTTTGTTTTTTTTGTTGTTTTCTACACAGACCTGTTCATTCTAGAATGTTTTTGTTTTAAAAAAATAAGATTTCATTTCTCCACAAGACTAAAGTTTGTTTGGTTTTTTTGTTTTTTGTGATTTTTTAAAGTCGAAAACACACGAATCCCTCAGCGATCAACAGGTTGTTAATTATTGAACAGTTTTCCCATACAAACAAAGTTTTTTTCAGAATCCGTTTATCTCCATAATTATGTGATTCAAAATTTTGGGAAAAAACCCCTTCAGGGTTTTTAACAATTCACCAAAAACCTTTCACCCGGGGCCCCCACCGTCTAGTGCCCTTTTCCTTGTGTCCCCCCCCCCCCCCCCCCCCGCCCCCACCCCCCCCCCCCACCCCAGGGACAGAAGCAGGCGATAGTTGTTATCGACTTTCGTCCACCCACCAAACTACAGGTGTGGGGTTTGTGCATCGGGGGCTGGCTGTGCCCGCCTTTTCTTTCAGCCGGGAAAAACCCGATCATTTCCCCCCACCTCTCGGAAAGCAGACACACTGTCAGGCGAGGAATACCTGTGAAAGGAAGAAATCTGTGCAAAACGAGACCGCTTGGATTTTTTTTGGGTAAAAATCGGAAATCAGACAAAAATCTTTTTAAAAAAAAACAAAAATTAAAAGGGTTTTTTGGGGGGGGGAAAGGGGGGTTTTTTTTGTCTGGAAAGATGAAAAAAAAAAAGGAAATTTTTTGTAGGGAGAAAGTGCATTAAAAGGGAGAAACTCTTGGGTATGGCTGTCTTCTACCATGCGGCTTGTCAGGAGAGTTAATGTGTTTTGGGTGTAGAGGCGTTTTTTACTCTGCCTATGTCCCCCGATTGAAGCGATTTCTTGTGCAGAATGAGGCCAGGGGGGTTTATTGATTTTTCGAACACACTTCCCAGAAAGTGCCTTACATTCAAAAAAAAAAAAAAGAAAAGAAAGGTGAAGTAGTAGTGTACTTACACACCAGCTTGGGCAAGAAAACGGTTCCAACCCGTGGTGCTGGGGATGTTTTTTGTGGGGGATGTAATTGCGTAACTTTTTCCTCCAAAAAAACTGTGTGATATTTTTTTAGTCTTTCTTGTTTATATTTTGGTTACGTTTTTTTTATTTTTTTCGACAAGTTAAAAAACACACAGAGGGGTCTAATTTTACCGGATCTAGCATTAAAAACAATCTTAATTTGTTTGTTTAGCCACTAATTTATTAGGGATAACACGTAAGGTTAATAACGATAGGGAGTTAAAAAAGAGTTTTCAATATTAATTTTTTAAAAAAGTTTTTCACTAGCTTGGGTAGAAAAAAAAAATCCCATTTTTTTCACAGTACAAAAGATGGGTTTTACACATTTAAAGATACTACCTCTTTTGGGCAAAAGGGGAAAATTTTTTTTTTTTTTTTTAATACACTTTTGAGAATAAATGCACTCTTTTAACAAACAGTGCATAAACCCCTTTTTTTTTATTTTTTTTGCGTTTTTTTTTTTAACGAATTTTAGGCCAAAAATCACTTTATCTTCAAAAGATAAATTATTTTTTTTACCATTTTATCGAAAAAATTTACTTCTTTCTTCAACGGAAAAATATTTTTCACATTTAAAGGGAAGTCCCCTTTTGCCAAAAAATTAAAATACCTTTTTTTCAATTTAAATAAAGGGATAACGTTTCCTCCTGTCAATAGATACATACAAACTGTTTTACACATTAAAAAAAGAATGCTTTTCATCCTTGTTTAGAGGAAATTAACCAAAAATTTTACACCTTTATGGAAAAAGTTTAATTTCCCCCGTATCACATATAATGTTTTCCCCCAGTTGGTCCTTTCCTTTTTCTGTCCTTTTTTCAAAAAAGAAAAAACGAGTTGCTAATTACAGCTTCAGTTATATAACCCGACAAATTGAACAATTCGTAAACATTGATTTATTTAAAAAAAACCTTCCCTTTTTTTTTGGTTTTTCAGAAAATCCCCTTTTAATGCGAAACAAGATCTTACTTCACGGTCTTTTTCAAGACAACCCCGCAAAACAATATTTTCCCCCCAAAGTCACGTTTGACATTGACAGCCGCCAACAAGTAAGGGTTCAAAGAAAAACGAAATTTAACTTGTTGAAGTGGGAAAAAAAAAGTTGGTGGGGAAAGGGAAAACCACAGAAAAACAGTGGGTTGTGAAGAGTGAATGGGCAAGACGTCATCACACAAAAGAAAGTCAACACAGGATACCCCCATTGAAAAAATCAAAAGGCGGTTTTAGAAAGAGTCTTTTTAAAAAACTCATTATTGACATTCACCCTTTTTTTTTTTCAGATCTTTTTTTTTAAACAAGATTTAAAGGACACATTATCTTAGTTTCATTTTGGAAAGCAAAGTCACAAAAGGGGAAATAATAAACGTCTGTGTAATATCTCAACTTTCAAAAGTTGAAATAATCATTGAGCAGTGAAATAAACAAAAAACAAGTGTTATTCATGTTCATTTTGCACCCCCCTCTTTACAGCTTTAAACAGAAACAAGAAGAAAAAGAAAGGGCCCCCAACCTTCGATGTAACGAAACCCAACCCAAAACGGTGTCCTTTCTCCAGCATAGCAGGCAATCCCACATTTAAACGCCAGCAGGGGGCGGCAACAGCAAAGGGACTCGCGTGGGGCCCTTCACATCTCAGGCGCATTAGGCGGTAGGTTTAAACTGTGGTGATTGAGCCGGAACAACCAGGTGGGACAGAAAGCCAGGTCCTTTCTCAACCCCTGTCCCCAAGACACTTCCCGCGCAAAAGGGGGCCCGGACCAAGACAACCTGTCTGCATTCAGCACCCCGCCGCATTTTGGTTGGAATCTTTTGTGTTGTCACAGACCTCGTGCTCAGAAGCCAAGGGGCCACTCCGGGGAGAGGAATTTTAGGGGGAAAAAAAAAGGGGGAAAGGGAAACTAGAAGTCAAAAATTTTGTGGAAGGGGAAAAAAAAGAAGCTTGGGAAAAAACGGATTATGGAAGTGGGTTTGGAAGAGGCAGGACAGTGAGTGAAGGACTTCGCTTTTTTGCTTTACTGGGGGCCAAGGAGCCCCTAGCTGTCATCCTCGTGGATCTCCATCTGTCCCCCTTTGGCCGGAAATGTCAGTGAAGAGGAGGTAGTCCGCGCTCGGGGAGCTTTGTAACGGGCCTTGGGCGGAAGGTAAGTGGCGTTTTTTAGGAATGGCTGTCGTGGGGCAAATGTTTTTTGGGGCCCCCTTTGGGGAGTGTCGCTTTCATTCTTTTTGGGAGTGCTGTCTTTGTTTTTCTCCTATTTCAATTTACAAAAACGTATTTTCCATATTAATTAAAC
>JASPKP010005315.1:7500-16061 GCA_030674155.1 Stramonita haemastoma | reverse complement strand
CTCTCTCTCTCTCTCTCTCTCTCTCTCTCTCTCTCTCTCTCTCTCTCTTCTCTCTCTCTCTCTCTCTCTCTCTCTCTCTCTCTCTCTCTCTATCTATCTATCTATCTATCTATCTATCTTATCCGTCTCTCTCTATCTATCCATCTCTATACATATATACCTTTCTCATTGTCTCTCTACCCATCTCTCTCTCTTTCCCTCCCTCTCTCTCTCTTTCACACACACACCACACACACACACACACACACCACACACACACACACACACACACACAACACACACACACACACACACACACACGCTACACATTAGCACAGGGAAGCACACACACACACACACACATCTCTCACGCGATTACCATCTCACTGTGATAGTTTAAAAGTCCTGCTATTAAGCGCTGACAGCTTCTGGGTGGAAAGTACCGTAAGCTTGCGTGATTCACTTTACCGGGAAAACATGGTTTGTCCATCAGCGAGGTCGGGACAGAGCGAGCGAACGAGCGAGCGAGCGAGGATAAAGAGAGAGAGGGGGGCGAGAGATAGGGGGGGAGAGAGGGGGGGAGAGAGAGAGGGGGGAGAGAGAGGGGGAGGGGGGAGAGATGGGTAAGAGAGAGAGAGAGGGAGGAGGGAGGGAGAGAGATGGGTAAGAGAGAGAGAGAGAGATGAGAGAGAGAGGGAGAGAGATAGATAGGAGAGAGAGAGAGAGGAGAGAGAGAGAGAGAGAGAGAAGAGAGAGGAGAGAGAGAGAGAGATGGAAGTGTCTGTCTGTCTCTTTCTCTGTGTATCTTTCTCCCTGTCTCTCTCTCAATTCTTGTATCCCCCATAAAGGGGTGACTGCAAGTTCGTCACAGGCCAAGATAGCAGCAGATCACCTGTGCATGAGTTTGCGTGTGTGTGTGTGTGTGTGTTGTGTGTGTGTGTGTGTGGTGTGTGTGGGTGTGTGTGTTTGTGTCTGTGTGTCTGTGGTCTGTGTGTGTCTGTGGTTGTGTGTGTGTGTGGTGTGTGTGTGGAAAGGAGAGAGGAGAGGGGAGAGAGACAGACAGAGAGGACGGAAGAGAGGAGAGAGGAGAGAGAGAGAAGAGAGAGAGGTGAAGAGAGGAGAGGGAGAGAGAAGAACAGGAAAAGAGAAACAGAGAGAGAGACAAAGAGACAAAGAGAGAGATTTAGAAATGCAGTCATACTGATGGGGACTGCCCAGTTGGCCACAGGCCAAGATAGTGACATACTTCCCATAAAGGCAGAGCCTGGGTCTTAACTAACACTGGTTTTCTCCATCCATTTTGCTAAAGAAAAAAAGGTCTTGTTTAGCCTTCTTTCCGTTCTGCCTGCCTGTCTGTCTGTGTCTGTCTGTCTATCTGTACGATCTTTCTGTCACGCTTGAAAATTTTGCTATTGGATTTCCTTGACTGAGGGCTGGTGGTAAGATAAAGAGCCTCACGTTTTGCTTCTTTCTCCCCCCACCCCATCCTTACCCCGAATAAAAAGATTTATCCGCGCAATCCAGTTCATCATAAGAAAACAGAGGAATCCTGTTATGCTCGGTAAATAAGTTTTAAGAGTTTCCTAATATAATCGTGGACAACGCACCCTCTCTCACTTTCTAGCATTCTCTCTCTCTCTCACTTTTTTGTCTCTCTCTGTCTCTCTGTCTCCCTTGTCTGTTGTTGACTGTCTGTCTGTCTATGTCTGTCTTTCTGTCTGTCCCCCCCCCCCCTCTCTCTTTCTCTGATTTCCTCTGTTTCTTCTCCCTTCTCTCTCTTTCTTTTTCCGTACATTTTTCTCTTTCTCCACTCTCTCCCTCTCCATACCTCACCCCCTTCCTCCCATCCCCTCTGTCTCCCTCCTCTCCCCTTTCTCTGTCTCTAACTCTTTCCCTCTCTCCCTCCTCTTTTTTATTCTCTTTCTCCCCTCTCTCTCTCTTTCCGTACATCTCTCTCTCTCTCTCTCTCTCTCTCTCTCTCTCTCTCTCTCTCTCTCTCTCTCTCTCTCTCTCTCTCCCTCTCTCTCTCTCTTTCCGTACATCTCTCTCTCTCTCTCTCTCTCTCTCTCTCTCTCTCTCTCTCTCTCTCTCTCTCTCTCTCTTTCTGTACATCTCTCTCTTTCTGTACATCTCTCTCTTTCTGTACATCTCTCTCTCTGTGTATGTGTGTGTGTGTGTGTTTGTCTCTGTCTCTGTCTCTCTCTCCCTCTCTCTCCCTGTCTCTCTCTCACCACTTTTTCTCTATCCCTTCTCTCTCATTCTCCCTCCCTTTCCCTCCTCCCTCTTCTCTCCCTCTCTCACTCCTTCTCTTCGTCCCTGCTCGTTCCTTCTCATCTCTCATCTGCCCTCTCCTCTCCTCTTCTCCAGCCCTCGAAGAAAGAAAAAGAGGACAGGCAGGACATTGTACCTGAGTCACACCATCAGCCTAATCCTCCTCTGATCTCTGGAGATGACATAAAAAAGAGAGGATCAGTGCAAGACATCCTGCTTGCTGGCAGTCTGTGTGTGTGTGTGTGTGTGTGTGTGTGTGTGTGTGTGTGTGTGTGTGTGTGTGTGTGTGTGTGTGTGTATGTGTGTGTGTATGTGTGTGTATGTGTGTGTGTGTGTATGTGTGTGTGTATGTATGTATGTATGTATGTATGTATGTATGTATGTATGTATGTATGTATGTATGTATAATTATTTGTATATCTGTATGTCTGTATGTCTGTATGTGTGTATGTCTGTATGTATGTATGTGTGTATGTGTGTATGTGTGTATGTATGTATGTATGTATGTATGTATGTATGTATGTATGTATGTATGTATGTATGTATGTGTGTGTGTATGTGTGTATGTATGTATGTATGTATGTATGTATGTATGTATGTATGTATGTATGTGTGTTATGTGTGTATGTGTGTATATGTGTGTATGCGTGTATGTATGCATATATGTATGCATGTATGCATGTGTGCATGTATGTATGTATGTATGTATGTATGTATGTATGTATGTATGTATGTATGTATGTATGTATGTGTGTATAGAAGGAGATAGTAGGAGTGAGAGAGGTGTAATAATTATGTTGTTGGATGAGTTTGGGGATGAAAGTGGAGGTGAGGTTAGAATGAGGGGATTGCGGGGGGGGGGGGGGGGGGGGGGGGTTGAACTGGGGGGAGAGAAAGGGCTATCATAGATCTTGGATTGTGGAAACAATACTATAAATCTTTCTGTCTTTTGAGAAAAAATAATAGCATAGTAACAAGGGCAGGGTAAGACAGAAATGTAGGTGTTTTTTTTCTCTCGTACTTTTAAAGTATTTAGGAGAAAGTGGTGGTGAGGAGATAGTGGTAGTAGTAGTGGTGGTGATAGGTGGTTTACCACCTGGTGGTGATTATGAGTGGTGATGGTTGTGGTGCTTTCTTTGTTATTGTTAGCTACAGTTCTGACTTCAACAAGAGACTAACTTGATTTGACTTGGGGTGGGGGGAGGGGTCAGTTGGAACTATTATAAAGAAAACCCCAAAGAACAGAAAGAAAACACAAAATGGAGTGTGGTCCATCCATTTCCAAACGTAGAAATTGTTTGATTATATGCCTCGGATAAGACGATAAATCGAGGTCCGTGTGTGGCACATCCTTATTTAGCGCACGTAAAAGAACCCACGGCAACAAGGGGGTTGTCCCTGGCAAAATTCTGTAGGAAAACAAGTCACTCTGATAGGGAAACAAATACAGTTGCAGACAGGAAAAAAATGGGTAGGCGCTGCACTTGTGGCGACGCGCTCTCCCCGGGGAGAGCAGCCCGAATTTCACGTTGAGAAATCTGCTGTGACATAAAGGGGCATAAAATAAGAGTAGAATACAATAAATTTTGTTATTGTGCTTACAGTCTACGTGTGGATGATAGTGGTTGGGGTTTTATTACAACAAAGTTTTTTTTATGGGTTTAAGTCATTTCCTCCTACTTTTCCTTCTTCCCCTCCTCCTCCTTGCTGTTTTTTTTTTCTTGTTCTTCCCTTTACTTACCTCTTCCTCTTCTCTTCCTATGCTGTCTTTGTTTTCCGTCTCCATTTACTTCTTCTTGCTCTCTGTCTCTCTGTCTCTCTCTTTTTGTCTCTTTGTCTTCTTCTTTCGCTTTCTTTCCTAACTTTTTATTATCTGTTCTCTGAGTATCTGTCTGTCTATCTGTCTGTCTGTCTCTCCCTCCCTCCCTCTCTCTCTCTCTCCCTCTCTCCCTCTCTCTCTCTCTCTCTCCCTCTCTCTCTCTCTCTCCCTCTCTCTCTCTCTCTCCCCTGTCCCTTATTCTCCTCTTTTTCTCTTCACTTTTCCTCCTCCCCCCCACCCCCTCTGTCTCAAATCATCATCAGCAGCAGCAGCAGAGACAAGACTCAACACGCCTGTCTCAGTCACACCATCACCTGTTGACAAACAGAGGTAGGTAGCATAGAGCTCGGTTGATTACTGCAAGACCTCTTGGTGTCCCTGTAAGCACTGTGGAAAAACAGATTGGGAGGAAGGGAGGGAGGGAGGGAGGGATGGGGAGAGAGAGAGGAGGGAGGGAGAGAGGAGAGAGAGAGAGAGAGAGAGAGAGAGAGAGAAGGAGAAGAGAGAGAGAGAGGAGAGGAGAGAGAGAGAGAGCCAGAGAGACGAGAGAGAGAGAGAGAGAGACAGAGACACGAGAGAGAGAGAAGAAAGACAGAGGAGAGAGAGACAGAGACAGAGACAGAGAGACAGAAAGACAGAGAGACAGAGAGAGAGAGAGAGAGATGAGGAGAGAGAGAGAGACGAGAGAGAGAGAGAGAGAGAGAGAGAGAGAGAGGGAGAGGAGGGAGAGGAGAGAGAGAGAGAGAGGGAGAAACGGTGGGAGGGGGGGGGGGGGAGGGAGAGCAAGAAAGGGTTTTGTGGTATGTAGGATGTTTTCAGATTTTTTTCTCCCTAACCGTTTATTTTGTCACGTAGGAGGGGGTGTGGGGTGGAGTATATACATCCTGTAGCTCTCTCAGCTCCTTTTGTTTGTTCTAGTTTTGTTTGTGTGTGTGTATGTTTGTGTGTGTGTATATGTGTGTGTATGTGTGTGTGTATGTGTGTGTTTGTGTGTGTGTTTTGTCTGTTGATTTGATGGGAATGCTGTATATTCTCTTGGGATACTGGAGGCAACTCTTGCTGTTGTTGCTGTTGGATTTTTGTTTTATTTCTTATTCCCTGTATACTTTTCCACATTCTGTCTTCAAACTTCATCTTCAATCCTCTTCTGTCTCTGTATCTTCCCCTTCATCTGTGTATCTCTCTCTCTGTCTCTCCCTCTGTCCTCTCTTTATTAGATCTCAACACAAACACAGGAACACATACATAAAAGCACACACACACACAGATACACAAATACACACACTGGAGTTGACACAAGTGCTGACTCCACTCTCCCCAAAAGTCATTCGGATGAGACTTTAAACCGAGGCCCCGTGTATGAACGCACGCAAAACATATTGCGGACACGTTAAATCCTGTTCCGCTTTTCGTAAGAGTAGGCCATCGAGTGCCAGTGGAAACAGATGACATTTACAAAACTGCATACACACGGGGACTGGATGTAAAAAAGCACAAGAGTGTTTTTTCCATTATCCTCGATATAAAAGAATAAATCAAATTAAATTAAACACACACACACACACTGCTTCTCTCTCTCTCCTCTCTATCTCTCTCTCTCTCTCTCTCTCTCTCTCTCTCTCTCTCTCTCTCTCTCTCTCATCTCTCTCTCTCTCTCTCTCTCTGTGTCTCTCTGTCTCTGTCTCTGTCTGTCTGTCTGTCTGTCTGTCTGTCTGTCTGTCTGTCTGTCTCTCTGTCTCTCTCTCTCTCTCTCTCTCTCTCTCTCTCTCTCTCTCTCTCTCTCTCTCTCTCTCTTCCCTCCCTCCCTCCCTCCCTCCCTCCCTTTCAGGCGAGTAGATGCGGTGTAAATAGGGGTCTCCCACTTAAGGATGCGAGTTTGAGAGTGTTGCTCAAATTACCTCACCATCACTGTTAGGTGTCTGTATCTCTCGAGCCCGGTTGACGCCGGGATAGATTATGATAGTAAGCGTAGAGTACAACCCTGTCAACTAGTTTCAAATCACATGCACTACCACAGCAGCATTGTTACATCGTTCTCTTTCTTATCCATCATCATGCAATTCTTGCTCCGCTGCCAGAGCTCCGAGATTCAGCAAAATTAATGGTGAGATTTTTGTGTGTGTAGTGTTACCAGTTTTTTCCAACCACTGGGGTAGCTGTTTTCTGACTTCAGGGAAAGAATGAATGATCATTCCGGAGAGTAGACCTTCCCTCTTACTACCTACCCCTTAGTGAAGACACAAACCCATGCTCTCAGTTCACGTGTAGATCACTAGTTCCACACCCTGACCACGTGGCCATTCATTCGTCTCTTCACGCCTCCTCAGGGAGAAACCCACAACTGTAAACACACACACACATACACACTCACGTACACACACACGCACGCCCGCGTATACGTACACACACACGTACACACACACACACACACACACACACACACACACACACACACACACACACACACACATACACACACTTACTTCGGATGAGACTATAAACCGAATCCCCGTGCATGAACACACAGAGAACATCTTGCCCCTGTTCCGCTTTTCGTAAGAATAGGCCATCGTGTGCCGGTGGGAACAGATGACACGATTTACAAAAACTGCTTACACACGGGGACTACATGTAAAAAAGCACATGCGTGCTTATTCCATCATCCTCAGTATTGAAGAATAAAATAAACACACACACACACACACAATGATATATAACTGGACCACCATGATATATAACTGGACAGGAGGAGGAGGAAGATGCGGAGGAGGATGAAGAAGAAGAAGAAGAGGAGGAGGAGACAGATCCACCATGATATATAACTGGACAGGAGGAGGAGGAAGATGAGGTTGGAGGAGGAGGAGGAGGAGGAGGAAGAAGAAGAGGAGAAGAGGAGGAGGAGACAGATCTTGTTTTACTGGTGTGGAGGAAGGCTGTCTTTTGTCGGTCGTTGTCTATGGTGGTGCTGGTCAGTACAATAGGAGTCGTTATGAATTATACATGAATGGAAACTCGTGTGTGTTGTTGTTGTTGTTGTTGTTGTTGTTGTTGTTGTTGTTGTTACTGCTGTTATTGATGAGGGTGATTGTGATGCTATTTGCTTATTATACTTTGTTATTTTTTCCGCAGTGTTCGACGATGACCTCGAAAACAGCAGAGGAGGCAGCTACTGTTTCAAAAATTAGGCAAAAATTTGATTATAGTGGAGATGCCTTGCCCACAGTACATATCCACTGTCTCGGCCAAGAGGGCATAAAGACAGTCAGCGTTAGAGATGTTCTCTAAAGGCCAACTAGCCCCCAGGGCTGCAGCACATAAGGACTGTGCAAGTCAAGCCTCCTAGTCAGAGAGTCATAGTCGATCATTAAAGACTAGGCTGCACAGTGAAATTCCATGAGTGGGAAAGAAAGCCACTGATCATACAGCCTCTCTCTCTGCTGCTGGCCCCAGGCCCAACATCAGTGGTTTAATCCAGAACTGTGATCAGGTCCAGGTGCTGAAGACACTTTTATGCTACTGCTGCTTTCAAACAGGTTCTCTGTATCAAGTCCATCCCATCATCTCTTAAAAGTAGGACAAAAACATGAAATGCACAAAAAGACAACAAAAATAAGAACGAGAAAAGGAAAACAGAAAAAAGATATAAAATTGAACAGCATGTTATTTCTATATTCTATAATTATCTCGGTGCGTAGCTTTTAAGCAAAAAAAAAAAGAAAGAAAAGATCTACTTATTGTAATAATCATAATGATAATAATGCATGAAATTTATATAGCGTAGAATTTTATAAAGCAAACAAATGAACCTTTCACGTCGTTTGGTTACAATACATTAGTACAAACACACACACACACACACACACACACACACACGCACACACACACACACACACACACACACACACACACACACACACACACACACAAAACACCTTCCCCTTTTCCCCTCACTTCCTCCCCCCCCCCCAAACCTACCGGTCAACGCGCTCACAACAGACCCTACATCACCCCCAGAACTACTGGGTTGGGGGTGGGTGGTGGGGGAGGGGGATGGAGGCGAAGGAGGAGAGGGTGTGTGTGATCTACCTAAGACCCCTGGACGTCACATAAATACAGCGTGCGGGAGACACAATCTGATTAATCGGATCGAATCGTTCCCTCCGGGATTTATGCTGATGTCATTAGTCAGACCACAGCTCCCTACGGGCCAATTATTTCAGCCCCTATTACAGTCGCATTGTTGTGTTGGTGTGGTTAGTTGTTACTTCACGTTTTCTCCTTCATTAACCTTTGTCTGCTGCATCTGGTGCATACAATTACCATGGTACTTTTGTTGTTGTTGTTGTTGTTGTTGTTGTCGGTTTAATTAACGCAAACGCAATCTTATTTTACGAGGGTAATAGATTAAGTTACAAGACTTTTTTTTCATCCAGCCCTCAAAGAAAAGAGAGAGAGAGTGGGTAGAAAGGGACTAGTATTTAAATCTGTGGTT
>JASPKP010000531.1:30000-37500 GCA_030674155.1 Stramonita haemastoma | reverse complement strand
ATATGCCTTCTTACATCCAGTCCCCGTGTGTATGGATTTTGTAAATCTTGTAACCTGTTCCCAACTGCACACGATGGCCTACTCTTACGAAAAGCGGAATATTATTTAAGCTTTGTGCAAGATGTTCTATGTGCATACGCAAACGGGGCCTCGGTTATCAGTCTCATTGGAAAGATTTTTATGAGAAGTGGAGTCAGCACTGATGCTAACTCCAGAGGAAAAATCTGAATGAAATTCGAATCTGCGCGCGCATGTGTGTGTGTGTGCGTGTGTGTGTGTGTGTGTGTGTGTGTGTGTGTGTGTGTGGTGTGTGTGTGTGTGTGTGTGTGTGTGTGTGTGTGTGTGTGTGTGTGTGTGTGTGTGTGTGTGTGTGTGTGCGTGTGTAAGTAAGTAAGTAAGTAAGTAAGTAAGTAAGTAAGTAAGTAAGTAAGTAAGTAAGTAAGTAAGTAAGTAAGTAAGTAAGTAAGTGTAACGATTACTTTAAGCACTCACTTATCAGCGATCAGATCTTCATGCCCATTACAGATCCTGCCTTCATACAGTCACATCATAAACAAACTGCGTTTTTGAAAGAATATCCTTTATTAGTAAAACAGAAGTAAAAGAAAAAGTAACTAGAAAAATGTGTACACATCAAGAAAATTCAGTGAAAAGCGTAAAACATTAGGGCTTACACAAACATAGCTTCTAAAATCTAACAACAGTTTGAAAGCTTGGCAAAGTTTAATGAAAAGTTCAAATTCTAAAGACTGGTAGATATTTAACGCATTTTTCATGAACCACAATAAGCCATGCGAAAACTTTTTTTACAAGCATGATTCGAAATGCAGTACACATTTTGATAACTTCATGCCAAATCGATAAGTAGTAGTGAAAGCTGTAGGCACCCATCAGTCTTGGAAGACTATGCACTTACCTCTAGACTTTAGAGCGAAAAGCCTGGGTAGGTAAGTGTAGAGGGCAAACTCTTACTCATGCAGCAGACCCCCCCTCTCCACGCCACTGGAATGATCCATTGGAAAGGCAATGACCGATAGGAATGGTTCCAGTACCATAGCAGGAGCCACGAGAACGTTGCCATATACAGCCCCGAACCGCCCTGGGATTTCAACTCCCCGATTTTTTCTCAGGGATGGTGTTTAAACACGACACCTGTGTGCATGCTAATTTTTAAAAAATGTTTTAAAAATCATTTTGTTCATCGGCTCCTACGGGGGCACACGATGCTCTGCTCTTGAAAGATGGAACTGAGTTTTAATGTGTGCACAAGATGTTTTGTGTGCGTTTGCACATCGGCCTTCGTTTATAGTCTCCTCCCAATGACTTTGACATTTAGTTATTTTTTGGGGAAGAAAGGGCGAGGCAGGGTAAAACCCAGAACCACACGATTTTCTTGTTGGCAGGCAAACGTCTTAACCATCCTGCCACCTTCCTTCCTCAAGAAAAATATGACTTATTATTTCTACAGTGAATAAGCTTCTGAACAAACAGAAAATAAAATACTATTAACAACAGTCAGTTTCCCCCATTTTCTGCTCCTCTCAGCGGCTAAATTTTTCAGGGGGGCGGATAGCCTAGTGGTCAGAACATTGCGCTGGCAATTTGAAGACCCGGGTTCGAGTCCGGTCGAGGAAATTTTCTTCCTGGAGTTAACATCAGTACTGACTCCACTCTCCCCAAAAGTCCTTCGGATGAGACTTTAAACCGAGGCCCCGTGTGTGAACGCACGCAGAACATCTTGCGCACACGTTAAATCCTGTTCCGCTTTTCGTAAGAGTAGGCCATCGTGTGCCGGTGGGAACAGATGACAATATTGACAAAACTGCATACACACGGGGACCGGATGAAAAAAAGCACATGATTGCTTATTCTGTTATCCTCGATATAAAAGAATGAAGAATAAAGAAGAACCTATCCCAACCCAGATGGGGCCAGCTGGTGTTAATTAATGCAGGAACTGATTACACTTGGACTAGATAAAAGGAAGGGGCACTCTAAATTTAGCACATTGACCTGAGTGTTATTCAATTTGTGTGCTGTGTATATATTAGCATTGCAATATACCCCCTCCCTGGATTTTGATGTTTGCATTTGTCCAAGGCTGTATGACTTACACAACGTGAAACAGCAGGTGAAATAGATTGAAAAATGTTGAAACATACATTTTTAAAAGCACAACTTCTCAAATGTTGTATCATTTTTAAAGCTTGGGAAATAATCATGCAAATTTTACATACATAAAAATGATACATATTCATTTCATTTCTTGCACATCATTATAATCCATATCAAACATAAAAATAAAAAGCATCTCCAAATTGAATGATTTTTTTGTAGCGTCCTATTATGTATAAAGAACAAGGCTTGCATATTCCTGGGATTTGGGGACTGATCCTCGTCCATAGTGTGGGCATTACTGTGGTCAGTGTTTTGTGTGAAGTAGAGTGTGTGTTTTTAAATTTCCTTTTTGGGTGAACTTCTTTCCACAAAAGGCACAAGTGTATGGTTTTTCTCCTGTGTGGGTCCTAATGTGGCGAGTTAAGTGTGGTTTCGTGATAAACTTCATATGACAATATGTGCACTTGTGTGGCTTTTCCCCGGTGTGGGTTCTAATGTGGTCAGTTAATTGTTGTTTCCTGGCAAACTTCATATGACAATATGTGCACTTGTGTGGCTTTTCTCCTGTGTGGGTTCTAATGTGGTGAGTTAAAGCCTGTTTCTGGGTAAACTTCATATGACAATATGTGCACTTGTGTGGCTTTTCTCCTGTGTGGGTTCTAATGTGGTGAGTTAAATGATGTTTCGTGGTAAACTTCATATGACAATATGTGCACTTGTGTGGCTTTTCTCCTGTGTGGGTTCGAATGTGGCGAGTTAAACTACTTTTCTGGGTAAAAGTCTTACCACAGTATGAGCATTTGTAAGGCTGCTCTTTTGTGTGAGTTCGAATGTGGCAAGCTAAATTACTTTTAACAGTAAACATCTGATTACAGTATGTGCACTTGTGAAGCTTTTCTTGTGTGTGGGTTCGAATGTGGCCAGTTAAATGTTCTTTCCGGCTAAATGTCTTTTTGCAATATGTGCAGTTGTATAGTCTTTCTCTAGAGTGGATTTGCATATGTCTTCTTAAGTGTGTGTTGCATTTGTATGACGTCTCACAATGTGAACACGTGTATGGCCTTTCTCCTGTGTGGACTTGCAAGTGCATGTCTAGCTTGCTTTTCTTATCAAATAGTTTTCCACAATACTCACATAAGTGAGATTTTTTCTTTGTACAAACTATCACGTCTCCTTCTGTAGCAGTCTGTTTCCTCTGAGTTATGTCACAGTCAGCAGCTTTCACCTCAGCTAAGTCATCAGGTATATAAGTCATCATTGTTTGCCAGGTTATGATACTGTGTAGTTATTTTGCACCTGTCTTGTTCTTTGCCTTTCAACATGTGTCTTTTCTCAAAGGTGCATTGAATTGATTTGCTACTTATCATTGTTTCATCACTGTTGCATGAAGCTGGGTCACAATCCTTCTGTTGAGTTCTTGTGTTGTGGCTGTTTGCATTGTTTTGTTCATTCAATGTTTGCTCACAGTCAGTGTACTTGTATGCCTTGTTCCCTGTATGAGTTCGTATGTGGCTATGTAATTTAGATTTTGATAGGAAAACCTTGCCACATTCATTGCACTTAAATGTGTTTTCTTTTAGGGAAGTTTTCCTGTGTCTGTCACAATGACTTTTCCTTCTGAAGCTTCTTCCACTGTCTGTGCATGTATATGTCTTTTGACGTGTGTGAGTTTGCATGTGTTCTTTTAACCTATGTTTAGGAGTGAACACTTTTCCACAGTCATCACACAAGTATGTATTTTGTATTCTTTGCTTTCCCATAGGACTGTTGACAGCAGTGCTTTGTTCAGTGCCTTCTCCACTGTCAGGTATTGTTTCCAGGTTTACCTGCCTTCTACAGTCTGATGTCTGACTAGATGCTGCACACTTTTCACAGAGGTATGGCTTGAATTGTGTGCAAGCTGAAAGATGCTTTTTCACACAACAATTACAGATGAAAACCTCACCACACTTTATGCATGTGCATTGACTGTCTTCAGTTTGTACAATTCCTGCTGCCTTCCTTTCAGGTGTGTCACAGTTGTCTTTTGTAATGTGACCATACTCAGCTCTGCTGTTTCTGGATATGTCTTTCCTGATTTCATTTGTAATCTGTAAGAATGTCTCTATATTATTCTTCAGCTCTTCAACACCACGCCTCTCCATAACACCAGTGGACAACAGGGATTTGTGAACACATACAGTGAAGTCACACGTGTCCTTGATCAGTTTGACTTCACCTGGGAAAGAAACACCTGTACCAAGGACCCCATATTCAGCAGCAACAGTTACAAATTCTTTTATATCATCAATATCTGCAGTGTTGTTACAGTTACGAGTACAGGCAGTGTAAACGTTTGCATTATCCTCTTCTTCAATGCACCAGTACCCAGTGGCTTCCTGCTTGCACTGAATGTTCTGATAGTGTTCAGTTGTCTGTTCTGGGAATCCACTTGTCTCAGGCAGGTGTTGGACATGTTCATGTTCAGTCACAGCATCTGTGTTGACAGCTGTGTTGGTCTGTGCTGAAGAGTCCTCTGTCTTGATTTTGGCTTTGCTGGGTTGCCCTGGGTCATAATGGAGAACTGAAGTCATCTGTAGCAACAACGACAACAACAACAACAACAACAATAGGACATGAAAGTTGCTAGAATCAAGAAGACGGGATGTGTTTCATTCTATACATGTTACCGTTCTTCTAAGTGCTATATTTTTGTCTGAGCAGTAGTAATATTCAAGGAGTTAAGGTTTTCTTTCTACCTCCCTTTTATAGTTTATTACTAAATGCTAAAGCAGTTATGACAATTAGTGGAAAAAAGCCTATCTTTTTGTCTTGTTGTCTACATGTATGTGCTTCCTTAGGTCTTAGATAATTCATCATATACAAAGCAGTAAACAATGAATCTTAGCAACACTTACAAGCAAAATGCATATGTTTTTCTGTGTAGCTTCAGCAAGGAAATGTTCATAAGAGGTCATACATTTATCATACACCATGTCATCATACACCCCAACACCCTGCCCCTTTGTGTATTTTGAACGATATCAACAACTGCTACAAATGATGTAACATTTCAATAACTCACCATCCCCCACCCCTCATACACACACACACACACACACACACACACACCACACACACACACACACACACACACACACACATAAACAACACACACACACACACACACACACACACACACACACACACACATACACACACTATCTTTACCCCCTAGCAGTCAGTTGTCACCACATTCTGCCCACTGACCACACTTGGACTAGGTGAAAGGAAGGCCATGCTGAACTTAGCACCCTGGACGGAATGATATTGAATTTATGGCTATGACACACTATCTCTACCCCACAGCAGTCAGTTTCCACCACATTCAGTGCCTTTCAACTGTTATTTATTTCATCCCATCTCAACCCAGCTGGGGCCAGCCTGTGCTAATTATAGCAGGAACTGACCACACTTGGACTAGATGAAAGGAAGGGGCATGCTAAACTTAACACCCTGCACAGAATTATATTGCATTTGTGCCTATGCCCCCCCCCCCCCCTTCCTACTATACCCTCACTTTATTTCACTGCATTTATATATCAACAGCCACTGCCTGTCATTAATAAAAGAAAATTCTTTGAAAGACTTGGAAATATTCAAACTACAATGAATAAGACGACTTTCGGTGGACAAATGCAATAATAACTGGTTTAATATATAATGTGTCAAAGTCCTTATTACATATAATGCATGTAGCATTGTTTAGATGGGAGTAGTATACCCATTTTCAATTTTGTTTTTACATAATTCAAACACTCATACCCATGCATTTCTTTTTTTTAGTCCACACCCACACACAAACACCCCCCACCCCCACACATTCATCCCACACACCCTCCGTACACCCACACATATCCCCCCCCCCCCCCCCCCCCACATAATTATATACATATACATATATATATATATATATATATGTATGTATATATATATAGAGAGAGAGAGAGAGAGAGAGAGAGAGAGAGAGAGAGAGAGAGAGAGAGAGAGAGAGAGAGAGAGAGGAGAGAGAGAGAGAGAGAGAGAGAGAGACAGACAGACAGACAGACAGACAGACAGACAGACAGACAGACAGACAGACAGACAGACAGACAGACAGACAGACAGACAGACAGAGACAGACAGAGATAGACAGACAGGGAGAGACACAGAGACACAGAGACACAGAGAGAGACAGAGAGACAGAGGGAGAATCCTTTTGATTAGTAAAAAAACACCTCAATAATAAATTGTTTTTCTTCAATGTTTGCTAATAAAGTTTGACATACTTAACATACAGACTAGATAGGAATGTGAAGTATATTCTCTTCATCTTTCTTCCTCTACCACTTCCACACACACACAAGGCAGACAGTATAGTTCAGGGCTTCATAAATGACTAGATAATACACATGCTTGAAGAAAACTATGTGTACAAATCAAAGACAAAGACAGAGAAACAGGTAAGAAATAAAAGAGTTACCTTGTCCATATTTTCACAATGACATTCATCCACAAACTAACAGTGGATCACACACCCAGCTCTCAAAGTATTCTGAACTCTGCTCAGATATTTGTAGAGCCATGGGTGTGCTCAGTGTTCTATGACAATGAATGAATGCATGTGCTGCACAATTTAAAAATAAAGAACATTGAGTTTCATTGAGGTGGTAGTAAAAGAACCTCAGAAAAAGTTAGAATAACTTGTTTCCTCTTTTACAGTGCTTCACAAAAATGTTCATGGGTAGCTGTTATTGTCATTATGTTTGTTATTGTATTACTTTTATCTGTTTGTCTGGCAAGCTAGCAAACAGACTATCTGTTTGTCTGGGGCTTGTTTGGCTTTTTTTTTTGGGGGGGTGGGGGGATTGCTGCATCATCTTCTGTGATGTCCCTGTCTTGCTGTTCCCATGCCACTCATTTCAGTCTCCCCACCCCAGCCATACCCAGATTCGTTATGTCTCATCCTCAGCGTCAGGAGTCCGCAGGGAGTCCATCAATATTAGTTTGCTGTGGGGCCACCAGCCAGAGGGGACCTGCACTGCTGTTGGGTCACTTTGGTGGTGTTCAGTGGTGCCTGTTTTGAGCTAACATATGCAGGACACCTCCTACTAAGCCCCCTACTAACAACAGTATTAGCTCAGTCAAAGAGCCAGACTGAGTGAGTCACTCACCTGAGGTTGTGACCACCACAACCTCACCAATGACCAACAACCCAAACCTCCAACCCCAAATGCTTTGACACAAACTTACCACAGGCACAGAAGTGTATGGGTAAACCAATCTGAGGTCACCATGAGACCAGAGCAACGGGGGCTACAGAGTCAGAGGCTTTTTTATTATCACATGCTGATCATTGGTGAT
>JASPKP010000531.1:17500-22500 GCA_030674155.1 Stramonita haemastoma | reverse complement strand
GGCAAGCATAGCATGGCTGCCCACTTGAGACAAGCTGGTGACAATTAACAGGTTGGAGGGCTTGTCCCTGCTAGTCTATTGCTCAATAAGTTTGGTGTTGTCGTCGAAATTTTGCTGACTTGATTTCTTTTAAATTTCTACTTTGAAATCATTGGGTTAGGTCCGAGTCAGTTGGCACCCCCCTGGACATGATTGGTTTAGACTTTAGAGCAGATGAGGCTTCGTGTAAGTAAGAGGATCAGTCAGTCACTCAGCCTATCCCTGCGACAGCGAGAGGACGGCAAGACGAGTCCGTAGCGGCAACGATGTGACGATGCTAGTATACAGTAGTTGTTCTTTGGGTTGAGCTGTGTGTGTGTTGTTTTGTTATGGTAAATGAAACAATAAACGTGTTACCATAACACCCCTGCGTGGCCTCCATCAATACGTTTGAGATGTGGAGTGCCTGAAGTCATCCTACAAACTTCCCTTCCCCATATCTACTACCCTTATTGTTGACAACAACCAACGAACCTACCTGTCTACAATTGGCGCTGCGAGCAGGATGGCAGGTCAGTTTTATTTTGCCATAACACACACACACACACACACACAGCTCAGCCGACTACCATGGCATACGAGGAGGAGACGAGATGTTTGTCCCCGCCTGAACTGCAGCATTTCTCTGGTGATGTGACAGATTTGTCACTTGAGGACTTCTCTGTGGAAGTGGAGCCAGTCCTAGCAACCTACCTTATGAGAGAGGAGATGGCTGCATACTACATCTATAGCCATCTGAAGGGGGTGGCTCGTAGAGAAATACAGCTGCACACATTGGAGGAAACCAACACCCCAGAGAAGATTATCAACATCCTCAGGGCCGTGTTTGGTGACAGGCGACGGGTCACCACTCTCCTGTCTGTCTTTTACAGTCGGGACCAGATGCCGGAAGAGTCGATCCTGGACTACTCTCATGTGTTGAGGGACCTGGAAAGGACCATCCACATGAGGAAGGCAGATGCCCTTTCTGATTTCTTGTTGAGAGACAAGTTTATTGATGGTCTTTCCAAGCTAGAGTTGAGAAGGGAATTACGCCATTTGGTAGGGAGGAAGCCTCAAACCACCTTCTTCCAGATTAGGGATGAAGCATTTAGATGGTTGAGAGAAGAAGAAGAAGAACAAGAGAACATGGCTAGGGAAAGCAAAAAGACTTTGACTCTTGAGCAAAAACAGATATCAGTGTTAGAGGATAAGAGTAGATCACTGAAAGAGTCTGTGCAGTCAGTGTTAGCTGTTGTTGCTGACGAGTTTCCATGTAGGAAAAGGAATGTAGGAAAAGGAAATGGAGTAGGTGGAAAAGAAAGCAAAACAAAAAGAATAACCAGCCTACCAAAGAAAACCCGGTTCAGAGGGATTCAAACCCCAAGAAAGTTGTGAAGGGTTTCAGAGCGGTGACTGATGTGTCTTTGGATAAGACAGGTATGAATCCTCTGCTAGCTTCAAGCATGGAGGATGAGTCACAGGAGGGTGGATAGGTGCTGATGCCTATTTAACCCAAACCAGTTGTTTCTGGTTGTTCTCCATCCAGGAGAAGTGGACAAAGTGAAAAGATGTCCACCACTGTGACTGGGACAAGATTTTCAGGATCTTTGTGCAAACAGCCTGATGTAGGTTTGCATGGTGATGTTTCTCATCTGAAAGAAGACAGGCATGGACATTCAGGGCTTGATGTGGGTTTGTCCCATAAGGTTCCTGACAGAGGAAAATGGTGCAGGAAAGAGCCTTTGCCATGCAGAGATAGGTTTATGGCAAGTAGAAAAAATGGCATTCCTATCAGGGCTGCAGCATGTGCTAGCTGATGTGTGGCTGTAGTTACAAGGCTTGGGTTCCCAGTTGTAGTAACTATGAATGTTTTGTTCTTTTCCTTTCAGGATGTGTTGATGTAACAATGAATGATCTTATGTGCTTTTGTGTTGCAAATGGTTTGAGTTTGAAGATTATTGTCGTTTTGCATATGGTTTCATGATTATGCTGGTTGGTATTTGTCATTGAACTTTTGTGTTTGTTAATGGTAACACTGGAGGCTATGAGGAAGATGATGGAATATGATGAGTATGGCAAATAGTATTTTGTTGGGTGAATCTAGTGTTGTAATTTTGAAACCAGTTGTGGAATTGTGGTTTTGAAGTAGGCCTAGTTGGTACCGGCCTAGAGGGGAAATCTGAGAGTTTTCATGAGTGTTGTTTCAGAGGTTTCTCAGATTGGTTATTTCTCAGTTTCTCTGTCAGAAGAGAAAGGTATTTTTTAGCATACCAATTTGGCTATGTTGTTGATGAGGACTATAGACATGCAATGAGGACATTGCATTTTAAAGCTTGAGGAGTGTGTTATGGTGTGCACCTTAGACACTATAACTAGACACTATGTTGGACTACAACCCTCTCCTTCTCCCCTCCCCCCCCCCCTCCTTCTTCCCCTTCTCCGCAAAGAGTGTTACGGGGCTGGCATAAGGTCTATGTGTACCCGACTTACTTTTCTTTGTTAGCGGGATGGGTAGGATTAGAGACAGAGAGTCGGCAAGCATAGCGTGGCTGCCCACTTGAGACAAGCTGGCGACAATTAACAGGTTGGAGGGCTTGTCCCTGCTAGTCTATTGCTCAATAAGTTTGGTGTTGTCGTCGAAATTTTGCTGACTTGATTTCTTTTAAATTTCTACTTTGAAATCATTGGGTTAGGTCCGAGTCAGTTGGCACCCCCCCGGACATGATTGGTTTAGACTTTAGAGCAGATGAGGCTTCGTGTAAGTAAGAGGATCGGTCAGTCACTCAGCCTATCCCTGCGACAGCGAGAGGACGGCAAGACGAGTCCGTAGCGGCAACGATGTGACGATGCTAGTATACAGTAGTTGTTCTTTGGGTTGAGCTGTGTGTGTGTTGTTTTGTTGTGGTAAATAAAACAATAAATGTGTTACCATAACACCCCTGCGTGGCCTCCATCAATACGTTTGAGATGTGGAGTGCCTGAGTCATCCTACCATCTTTCCCCTCTTCCCCATTCTTCACCCCTTATTGTGGAAAGGAAAAACGAACCTGTCTACAAATGGAATCACATAGACTGCCCCACAAAGCTTACAAAATGTTGATGAATTTAGATGCAAGAGGCAAGAAAAACTGGGCCACGAGAATAAGATTAAAGTTATATGAATGTGGTTTTGGCTTTGTATGGGAAAATCAAGGTGTAGGGGACGTAACTGGGTTTATTATTATGTTTCGCCAAAGACTGGTAGATTGTAGATGGCAGAAGTGGTCTTCACATGTTCAGGAGAGTGATCGATTTGATATGTACAGAATGTTAAACCCTTTGCATTGTGTTCCAGTATATTTGTCAATGCACTTAGATAGACATATGAAACGCATCATGACTAAATTTAGATTTGGCATTTCTGATATATATTTACATTCTTATCGCTATAAATCTGTTATTAATCATTATTTGATGTGTCCATTATATCGTTATGCACTTGAAAATGAACTGCATTTTGTTCTGTCTTGTCCGGAGCTAAAAGAGCTGCGAGAACAACTGATTCCTTTAAAGTATTTTCGACAGCCAGTTTCGTTCAAATTAATCATGTTGATGACTACCCCTAACGAAACAATTGCAGAAAACCTTGTTTATTTGTACAAAGCCTTTAAAGTACGACGTATGTTGTAAACATGGTATGTCAATCTGTGAAAACCTACAAAGTGTGTGTGTTTATATTTTGTATATTAACCCCTTGTAAGGGGCAATGGCCTTTACGAATAAAATTTCCGAATCCCATTCTGAATCGGAATCTCTCTCTGTCTCTGTCTCTGTCTCTGTCTCTGTCTCTGTCTCTGTCTCTCTCTCTCTCTCTCTCTCTCTCTCTCTCTCTCTCTCTCTCTCTCTCTCTCTCTCTCTCTCTCTCTTCTCTCTCTCTCTCTCTCTCTCTCTCTCGAAATAAAATAACATATATGAAACGAATTGCAAAAAAGAAATATTTCAGTGAACTAATTTCATCCAAAAAAGATTCAAAGTCTATCTGGAAACCAATAAACCAATTAGCTGGTAAACCATCCATAACAAATACTTCATCAGATACAGGCCTGTCAGCAGAAAATATCAATAATCATTTTTGTACTATAACTGAAAAACTTGTGAATGTTAACCACTGTGATGAAACTAATTTACTCCTTTTAAAGAAATTTTGTAGTTCTAAAATTATTAAGTCAAAACTTACCTTTAGGTTTATTGGTGTGCATGATGTGTATAAGGAATTATGTTTATTAAAGCAAACAAGCTCTCATGGTTTAGACAATTTAGATAGCAAAATTTTGAAAAGTTCTGCACCTGTGATCTCGGAACATCTTGCTTACATTTACAATCTTTGTATTGAAAAAGGGTGTTATCCTCAAATGTTCAAAGATGCCAAAGTAATACCCATATTCAAATCCGGCGATCCTAATGACCCTTCTAATTACAGACCTATCTCAATACTATCTACGTTGTCTAAACCTTTAGAAAAACATCTAAAACAACATTTTTTGTTACACTTTACAAAATATGAATTATTTCATCCTAACCAAAGTGGGTTTAGGAAAGATCATTCATGCCATACAGCACTTAGCAATTTAATAGAGCAGTGGCATTATAATATTAACAGTGATCTATTAACGGGTGCAGTATTTGTTGACTTTGCAAAAGCTTTCGACTGTATTGAACACAACCTACTCATAAGGAAACTGACTATGTATGGCATATGTCCAGATGCACTTAAACTTATTAACTCATCTCTTAATGACAGGAGACAAATTGTTTATCAAGACTCGAGAATGTCGTCTGTTTTGCCCATAAAATATGGTGTTCCTCAAGGGTCTGTGTTAGGGCCCATCCTTTTCTCTATATACATTAACGATCTTCCCCTCCATGTTTCTTCCACTTGTGAACTTTTTGCAGACGACACTACCGTACATACTGTAGGTAAAGACTTAATCTCCGTGAGT
>JASPKP010000531.1:12500-15000 GCA_030674155.1 Stramonita haemastoma | reverse complement strand
TAAAAGATTAAATAAAATAAATAATAAATAAATAACATTGCGCTGGCAATTTGAAGACCCGGGTTCGAATCTGGTCGAGGAGATTTTTCTCCTGGAGTTAACATTAGTGCTGACTCCACTCTCTCCACAAGTCCTTCGGATGAAACTTTAAACCGAGGCCCCGTGTGCGAACGCACGCAGAACATCTTGCGCACACGTTAAATCCTGTTCCGCTTTTCGTAAGAGTAGGCCATCGTGTGCCGGTGAGAACAGATGACATTTACAAAACTGCATATACACGGGGACTAGATGTAAAAAAGCACAAGAGTGCTTATCCCATTATCCTCGATATAAAAGAATAAATCAATCAATCAATCTCTCTCTCTCTCTCTCTCTCTCTCTCTCTCCTCTCTCTCTCTCTCTCTCTCTCTCTCTCTCTCTCTCTCTCTCTCTCTCTCTCTCTCTCCTCTCTCTCTCTCTCTCATCTTCCCATTTCCTTCCATGTCATATCCTAAACTTACCATTGAAAACGAAATTGTATTTTTGTTGTCTATTAATAAGAACGGGCTGGTTGTTGGTTGGTTGGTTGGTGGGGGGAGGGGGGGGGGGGGGGGGGGTCTGCTGCATGGGAAAAAGCTTGCCCTCCATACCTGCTTACCCAGGCTTTACGGGCAACTCCATAGTCTTCTGAGACTGATGGGTGCCTACTACTAAATTCATGTTCACAGCCTGAAAAATGTTACTTTTGGGTGTAACATCATAATGTTTGTTTCTTTATTGTTTGTTTGACATTATGTTTTTTTCTTGTTTTTTTTCTTCTTTTTTTCATAATAATGTTTTAAAGTACGAGGGGTTTGTGAAACTGTTTTGATGTGTGTCTTTTTTGTTTGAGTTGCTCTCTTCTCTGCTGCCTCCTCTCCCATTCACTATGCTTGATTTAATTATAGCCAGTGTGTCTGTCTTGACATGAATGTTTGGGTCAGTTAGTGATTGTGCATTTGTTAAATATATACCTATCTCTTTTGTTTGAATAATTATCAATGTACCCAGTAGGCTTATGCATTTGTTAAATGTCTACCTATCTTTCTTTTTTAATCATGGGTTGAACTGTTATTGTTGCCTGTCATTTGTTTTGTTTCAGTTGTTGTGTTTAAAAAAAAAAGGTTTAGTTTTGCAATTCCCTAATCAGGGCAATGGCTGGATGAAAAAAGTATGTGACTTCTTACTTTTTACCTTTGAAAAACAAAGATTATTAATTCATTCACAGATAATTCATTCATTCATTCATATTCAGAAAACGTTGGTCATTACATTATAAAGTGACACTCCTCTTCTATCGTGATCATGCTACATCGTTTACTAGAACGAATTTCGCGTTGAATGCCTTTCACTTGTCCTGTTTCAATCAGCAATGAATGATCAATACACCTGAATCTAAAAAAGGAAATCATAATTATTGTTCTAATGATGGCAACTCACTAATATACTTTTCCCTTTTAAAACACTTTCGATAATTACAATAAAATATGCATTATTACTTCTTTGCAACTCTTCTGACCATGACTTTACAGAGGTGTCCTTTAAACCTTAATGACATTATGACATTCCTATTGAGTGAGTGAGTGACTGAGTGAGTGATTTCTTTCTTTCTTTCTTTCTTTCTTTCTTTCTTAATTTGTTTGTTTATTATTTTATATCGAGGATAATGAAAAAAGCACTCATGTGCCTTTTTAATCTAGTCCCCATGTGAATGCAGTTTTGTAAATCTTGCCATCTTTTCCCACCGCCACACAATGGCCTACTTATGGAAAAAGGACTAGGATTTAACGTGTTCGCAAGATGTTCTTCGTGAGATGGCACACAGGGCCTCTGTTTATAGTCTCATCCAAAGGACTGTTGGGGAGAGTGGAGTCACCACACACACTATCTGTTTTTCCAACACGGAGTTAAACCCTGTTTGTGTAAAGGTTTTATAAATTTTCTTGATCCATTATGTGCAGTATGTAAATCATAAGTACATAATAGCATTTTCATGAAGAAAAAATCAGAATTGTCGGCAATAAGAGC
The DNA here is from genome assembly GCA_030674155.1 of Stramonita haemastoma. Taxonomy (NCBI): domain Eukaryota; kingdom Metazoa; phylum Mollusca; class Gastropoda; order Neogastropoda; family Muricidae; genus Stramonita; species Stramonita haemastoma. Next base: position 12,954 of record JASPKP010000531.1, on the reverse strand, counting down.
AGATCAAAATCTGTGTAACTGTGCACCATTTGGAACAGACAGACAGACAGACAGACAGGCAGACAGAAAGACAGACGGACACACACACACACACACACACACACACACACACACACACACACACACACACACACACACACACACACACACACACACATTCTGTTATCCTCGATATAAAAGAATAAATAAATAAATAAAAATAAATAAAACACACACACACACACACACACACACACACTTACACACACACACACACACACACACACACACACACACACACACACACACACACACACACACTGACATGTACACACACACACACACATACACACATGCACACACACACACACACACACACACACACACACACACACACACACACACACACACACACACACACACACAACACACACACACAGCCATCTTATTTGACGTAATATGTTGCCTGTTCATT
>JASPKP010000531.1:0-2500 GCA_030674155.1 Stramonita haemastoma | reverse complement strand
CCTTAATACTAGATAGGTGACAGGATGGGAAAGAGATGAAAAGTTAATGGCATGTTGTTTTGTTTTGACAGTTGAATAAATAATAACAGGAAAAAACGTTCTTACCGTCACAAACGGGTTTTGAATCACACATACAAAAAGAACAAAGGAAAAGAGATAAACTTTAGAAAGCAAGGCCAGTTTGTTTGTTTTTTTTGCGTTGCGTGCGTCGTGTGTGTGTGTGTGTGTGTTGTGTGCGTGGTGCGTGCTTTGCGTGCGCGTGGCGTGTTTTGTGTTTTGTGTGGGGTGTGTGGTGTTTTGTGTGTTGTGTTTTGTGTGTGTGTGTGTGACCGTGTTTTTTCTTTCTTTTTTAACTGTGTGCATCTTCACTAAAATACCACACTGTAATACACATCTTTACTTCATGCCACACTGCAACACACTTCTACATTTTTATTCAAATTACCACACTACAATACACTTCTACTTTTACTTCATACCACACTGCAATACACTTCTAATCTTTACTTTATACCACGCTGAATACCTTCTACATCTTTACTTCATACCACATGCAATACACTTCTACATTTTTTATTTATACCACACTGAAATACACTTCTACGTCTTTACTTTATACCACCTGCAATACACGTCTAACCTTTACTTTATCCAAAATGCATACATTCTACATTTTACTTTTATACCACACTGCAATATACTTCTAATCTTTACTTCATACCCACTACAATAAAACTGTAATACACTTCTACATCTTTACATCATACCAACATCAATACATTTTCTACATCTTTACTTCTACCACACTCCCAATACACTTTACACCTTTACTTCATACCACACTGCAATACATTTTCTACATCTTTACTTCATACCCACTGAAATGCACTTTCTAATCTTTACTTATCCCACCTGAATACACTTTCTACATCTTTACTTCTTCCACACTGAATACACTTCTACAGCTTTACTTTATATTGTTTTGCAATACACTGTGATACACTTCTGCATCATTGTTTCATACCACACTGCAATAAATTTTTTACTTCATAGTAAATGCAATACAGTACAATGCACTTCTAATTCTTTACTTCTTTAGATTGTTCGTTATTGTTGTGATATTGCTCTAAGTAGGAAGGAAGGTGGCAGGATGGTTAACGTTCACCTGCCAATATGTAAGCCGTGAGTTTCTGGGTTCGTACCCAGCCTCCCCCTTTTCTTTCCAAGTTTGACGGAAAAATCGAACTGATGTCAGAGTCCTTCAGATGAGACTGTAAACCGAGGCCCGTGTGCGAACACACGCAGAACATCTTGCGCACACGTTAAAATCCGTTCGCCTTTCGGAAGAGAGGCCACCGTGTGCTGGGTAGGAGCGGGATGACAAAACTGTAAAAAAAAAAACAACAACAAAAACAGCATGCACACAGCTGTCGTGTTTTGACACCATCCCTAAGGAAAAATCGGGAGTTTTTGGGTCCCGGGGGAGCTCAGGGCTGTATAATATGGCAACGTTTGGTGGCTCTTGAGGGCGGGGACTGGAACCATTCGTATCGGTCATTGCCTTTTTCCAATGGATCGTTCCTGGGGTGGAGAGGGGGGGGGGGGGGGTTGCTGCATGGGTAACAGCTTGCCCTCCCTACTTACTTACCCAGGGGTTTGCACTCTAAAGACTAGGCGCAACTCCCTTAGTCTCCCGAGACGATGGGGGGGCCTACTACCACTACCAAATTTTACTACTACGCGACGGACGTCGACGACGACGACCGACGGGCGACGACGACGACGACGGACGACGGGCACTACTAATTACTTTTAATACTACTATTTCAATACTTCTAACTACTACTACTACTAAATATTGCTCTAAGTGGTGATGGGGGCGCCTACAGCATCTTGGCTTTATCCCAGTTCTGAATTCAACCATTGACTGTCGGGGGGGAAAAGAAAATGAGGGCTGTTATGGTCAGTGGCTTTACCCTTTTTTGGTTTTACCATTTAGCTGGGGGACAGCAAAGGCGGTTGTATGTCATGGTTTATCCTTTTTGGTTAAACCATTGATGGGGGGGGCAACAGCAAAGTGAGGGTGTTAACGTGGGGTTTACCCCCGTTTGGATTAAACCATTGAGCTGGGGTAACAGCAAAGTGAGAGGCGTATGATCAGTGGGTTTTTTCCCCCACATGAAATGCTACTTTACAGCTTAGTTTTTGTGTCGACAGTGACCTCTGATAGGAGCCTTGACTTGCCCCGTCCTTTTTGTGTGAAGGGGGGGGTAGTTGGCCCTTTTGGGGAACTCTCCAACCTGACTTCCTTGTGCCCTTTGGCAGAGATGGGGGTTGCTGTGGTCAAGGATCTCCACTTAATCAAATTTTTGCCGTTTCCAAAACACAGCTGCCTCCCTTCTCTTTTGGGATCTCGTAAAACACCCCCCCGGGCAAACAAGGGTGAGGGGAGGGGGATTTTCATGTTTTGAAATTTTTTTTCGTTATCTTTTGGTTATTC
>JASPKP010005314.1:0-2500 GCA_030674155.1 Stramonita haemastoma | reverse complement strand
GACTCCCCCCCCCCTCCAATAAGGATGCTAGTTTTAAAAAAAAAAAAATCCCCTTCTATCCAAATGTATGATTTATATTACATGTACAATTTTTGATAGATAGTGGTGGATTGATGTTTTCGGTTGTCTAATTCATTTTGTTTCTCTTGTTTGCTCCTTATCTACTAACGCTTTTCTTTTTTTTCCATAATCAAAAATTTTTTTATATTTTATTGTGACTTCTGATTTTTGTCTTCTGAAAGAGTGCATTTTAATACCTTATCATATATAGTGTCCTCTATTCTTGTGTGTTGTTTGGTACTGCGTAAAGTCTTATTGTTTAGTATATTTTCAACTTGATGTATCCCTGAAAAGGGCGGGGACTGGATGTAAAAAAGCACACGAGTGCTTATCTATTATCCTCGAATAAAAGACTTTGCCTTGCCTTGCCTTGCCTTGCCTTGCCTTGCCTTGCCTCTCTCTCTCTCTCTCTCTCTCTCTCTCTCTCTCTCTCTCCTTCGTCCCCCCTCTCTCCCTCCTCTCCCATCCCCCCTCTCTCTCTCCCCCCACACACTCCCCCTCCCCTCCCCTCTCTCTCCCCCCTCTCCTCCTTTCTCCCATGGCAGCACTGACTTTTTAAAGACGCGGGTAATTATGTAGTTCTCCATGTTCTTGTTCCAAATGGACAGCAGGTCTCCGCCCAGATTCTGACAGTATGTGCGAGACTCCATCCACGATAGCTGGCTGTCTTGAGTGAAGTTGAAGGCCTGCAAGAACACTGTATGGTTTTAGTTGTGTTGTGTTGTGTTGTGTTGTGTTGTGTTGTGTTGTGTTGTGGGTTGTGTTGTGTTGTGGTGTGATGTGGTGTGTTGTGTCTCCATTCAACACAGCCGGTTTTCTTGTGTGAAGTTAAGCGCCTGAAAAAACAGTGTATGGTTTAGTGTGTTGTGGCGTTTTGTGGTGTGTTGTGGTGTGTTGTGGTGCAGTGTGTTGTGTTATGTTGTGGTGTGTTGTGGTGTGTGGTGGTGTGTTGTGGTGTGTTGTGGTGTGTTGTGGTGTGTTGTGGTGCAGTGTGTTGTGTTATTGTTGTGGTGTGTTGTGGGGGTAGTGTGTTGTGTTGTGGTGTGTGGTGTTGTGTAGTGTTGTGTTGTGTGGTGTGTGTGTTGTGGTTGTGTTGTGTTGTGGTGTGTTGTGGTGTGTTGTGGTGTGGTGTGTTGTGTTGTGGTGTGTTGTGGTGTGTTGTGGTGTGGTGTGTTTGTGGTGTGTTGTGGTGTGTTGTGGTGTGTTGTGGTGTGTTGTGTTGTGGTGTGTTGTGGTGTGGTGTGGTGTGGTGTAGTGTGCTGTGGTGTAGTGCGGTGTGGTGTGGTGTGGTGTGGTGTGGTGTGTAGTGCAGTGTATTTTGGTGTGGTGTGGTGTAGTGTAGTGTGGTGTGTTGTGGTGTGGTGTGTGTGTGTTGTGGTGTTGTTGTGGTGTGGTGTGGTGTGTTGTGGTTGTGGTGTGTTGTGGTGTGGTGTGTTGTGGTGTGTTGTGGTGTGATGTGGTGTGGTGTGTTGTTTTGTGTCTCCATCCAGGATAGCTGGTTATCTTGTGTGAAGTTAAAGGCCTGCAAGAACACTGTATGGTTTAGTATGTTGTGTTGTGTTGTGTTGTGTTGTGGTGTGGTGTGTTGTGGTGTGGTGTGTTGTGGTGTGGTGTGGTGTGGTTGTGGTGTGGTGTGTTGTTTTGTGTCTCCATCCAGGATAGCTGGTTATCTTGTGTGAAGTTAAAGGCCTGCAAGAACACTGTATGGTTTAGTATGTTGTGTTGTGGTGTGGTGTGGTGTGGTGTGTTGTGGTGTGGTGTGTTGTGGTGTGTTGTGGTGTGGTGTGGTGTGGTGTGTTGTGGTGTGGTGTGTTGTGTTGTGTTGTGCTGTGGTGTTCCCTTTTTTGTGCTTGTTTGTTTGTTAGGGTTTTTTCTGCTTAATTTTTTTTTCATTCTTTTTTTATTTTATTTTATAGATAGATGGCTTGATGAAAAAAAAAGCGAATTAATGCATATTCAATGTACCATCTGAAAATAAAAAAATTGATTTGATTTGATTTGGTGTAGTGTGTTGTGGTTGGTGTGGTGTTGTGATGTAGTGTTTGTGTTGTGTTGTGACTCCATCCACGACAGCTGGCTGTCTTGTGTGAAGTTGAATGCTTGCAAGAACATCGTATGGTTTTAGTTGTGTTATGGTGTGGTGTGTACTGGTGTGTTGTGGTGGTGTGTTGTGTGTGGTGTGTGGTGTGGTGTGTTGTGTTGTGTTGTGTTGTGCTGTGTTGTGGCGTGATGGTGTGTAGTGTGTTGTTTTGTATTGCGTTGTATAATGTTGTCTTGTGTTATGTTGTCTCTGTCCACAACAGCCAGTTTTCTTGTGTGAAATTGAACGCCTGCAAGAAACACAGTATTGTATGGTTTAGTGTGGTGTGGTGTGATGTGGTGTATAGTGTTGTGTTGTGGTGTGGTGTGGTGTGTTGTGTTGTGGTGTGTTGTGGTGTGT
>JASPKP010005313.1:0-16064 GCA_030674155.1 Stramonita haemastoma | reverse complement strand
CGATGAGAAAAAAGATCCCCAAGATTTTTTTTACTGCATACCCCTGGGGACTGGATTTTAAAAAAGCACATGGTGTTTAAAATTCCTTTAAATCCTCGATATAAAAAGAATAAAAAAAAAAAATAAAAATCTCTCTCCTCTCCCTACTCCTCTCCTCTTCTCTCCTCTACTCCTCTCTCTCCTCTCTCTCTTCTCTTCCCCTTCCCCCTCTCTCCCCCCCCTCCCCCCCTTTCCCCCCCCTCCTCCCTCCCTCCCTCCCTCCCCTCCCCCCCCCCCCCTCTCTTTCTGGCTTCCCCTTGCGGGTAAAAAGTTGTTTGATCAAGAAACAGAGGGAAAAATTTTTTATATTCATTTTGAGAATTCTAGGGGTTTGTCGATTTGTTTATTTTTTTTCAAAAAAAGGCTCCCTGAAATGTTAAATATCTTGTAAAAAAGGTTTTTTAAAATGTATGGGGAAAACCCCTGCGTGGCAAAAAAAACAGCAGGCCAGATAAACGGTCGGGTATGCAAAAAAAGTGTTCATTTTAAAACATCCCAAGGTATAAATTTTGACGGGAATGGCGTTACATTTTTTAAAAATTTTTTAAAAGCTGTTATTTCAAAGGGAAAGCAAAACCAAGGGGGAATATTTTTTTTTAAAAATCGTTCGCTTAAACAGGGAAAATTGGCCCCCTTTTTTGTTTCAGGGGGGAGTTTTTTATGCCATTTTGGATCATAAAAAAAACCGTTTCAGTTGATGAAAATAAAGTGCATAGCCAGTTTTGGGGGTACAAAATCCCAGAGGTTGTATTAAAAACTACCTGTAACTTGTTTCTTTTGAGGGAAATAGAGGCACAGGCTACAGAGTTTATATTGAAAAACTACATGTATTTTTGGGTTATTTAAACTTGTTTCGTTGTGATCTTAGTGGCTTCGGGAAAAAGTACAGAGAATAATGAGAAAGGGTAAAAAAGGCTTCGGTTGTTTGCAATACATTTTGCCCAGGGTAAATGTGAAAAGTACAGAGGCGTTTTTGGTTTAAGTCACCCATCTCACAATTTTTCCGTTTAGGGGTTTTGAGATCCCCACCAAAAAAAGGGGGGGGGGGGGGGGGGGGGGGGGACAAATTGAAAAAAGTCGCACCCTCACAATGTTTCCATGAGGAAAGGCAAGGCAAGGCAAGGAAAACTAAGGGAAAGGAAAGGCAAATTCTTTTTATTAAAGGGAAATAATAAAAAATTTAAAAAGGGCATCGGGGATCCCCCAGCCATTTTGGGGGGGACAGAGGTGTATTGTAAAGTCAACATCTCACCTTGTTTCAGCTGATGGGATCGAGAAAACCCAGCCCAAAAACGGGGGGTGGGGAGCTTTTTATTGATAAAGTAGCTTTCTCACCTTTTTTAGCGGAGGGGCCCTTTGGGGGGAACAGAGGTTGTATTAAAAAAATTTCACCCATCTTCCCCAATTGTTTCAGCTGATGGGCATTGGGGAAACAGGGCAAAAATTGTTTAAAGTCAGCATTCACAATTTTTTTCAGCGATGGGCTTTGGGGGGAAAACGGGAGGTGTTTTATAAATTTCATCATCTCAAATTTGGGTTTCAGCTGAGGGGCCCTTGGGGGGAAAACAGGCTTTATTTTTTAAAGTAAACATCTCCCCAATTTGTTTCAGTTTGAGGGGGCTTTGGGGGGACAAAAGGCTGTATTGAAAAAGTCGGGGCTTTGTCCCTTGTTTCAGCTGATGGGCATCGGATCCCCAGTCAGTACTGGGGGACAGAATTGAAAAAGGGGCCCAGCATTTCACAAATTCTTTCAGCGGGGAAAGGGCAGGGCAAGGAAAATTTTCTTTTTTTTCAGGAAAAAAAAGAATGGATGAGCATGGGTTGATACCCGCCCGGGTACGGGGGGGACAAAAGGTTTTTGTATTGAAAAAGTCAGCATCTCCCCTTTGTTTCAGTGTTTGGGGCCAATCGGGGAAAACCCCAGCCCCATTACAGGGGACGAATGGTTAAAGTCGCATTTTACAAATTTTTTTCAGCTAAAGGCAAGGCAGGAAAAGGCAAATTCTTTTTTTCAAAATAAAAAAAAAAAATGTTTGAGCATGGGGTATCCCCTGTCCAGTACGGGGGGGACAGAGGCTTTTTATTGCAAAGTCACATCTCACCTTGTTTCAGCTGATGGGTATTGAGAAAACCCAGTCAGTACAGGGGGACAAAATTTGACAAAGTCGCATCTAACCTTGTTTCAGCTGAGGGGGATGGAGAAACCCAGCCGGTTTGGGGGACAGAGGCTGTTTTGCCCAAAGTCAGCATCTCCCCCTTTGTTTCAGTGATGGGCTTTGGGAAAATCCCCGTCAGATGGGAGGACAGAGGCGGGTTTTGGGTTAAAGTCAGCTTTTTCACCTTGTTTTCGGGTGAGGGGCTTTGGGGGGAACAGGGGCGTATTGATAAAGTCAGAACCCTCCCCTTTTTTAAATTGTTTGGGGCTTGAAAACCCCGGGCCATTACGGGGGGAGGGAAACCCTCGTCCTTCAGGGGTTGTTTTTGCTGGTGATGGGGAGTCTGGCCAAGGTGGCGCCCCATCAGGGGGCGGGTGCGACACCCAAAGAACACCCTCATCAACAGCCCATCCTTAAACCCCTTTTGGCACCCAGGCCCAGAAAGACAAGTACCTACCCCCCCTTGCAAAAGGCCCATGGTAACGGGGGGCCCTGCGGGGCAGGGGGGAGAAAGGTTTAAAGGAAAGGGATCGATAGTTTTTGGAAAGGGGGTTTTTGGGGAAAGGGTTTTTTTGTTTTTTTGACCGGACCCCCCGGCCCCAAAGTTTTTTGTCAAAATTTTGTGGTTGTAAATAGTTTTTTGGGGTTTGAAAATTTTACAAAAGGTGGGTGAAATCTTTTGAAAGGGGGGGTTTTTGGGGTTTTTTCACCCTTTGGCGTGCTCAAAAAAAATTAACCCTTTTGGCCCCCCAAAAAAGGGAAAAAAAAAAAGAAAAGATAGATAGATAGATAGATGGGAAGATATTTTACATATTTTAATAAAAAGTAGAGATTATATAAAATTATATATATATATATTAAAATATATAAATAAAATATAAAATATATATAAAATATAAAATATTTATATTTATAAATATATAAAATTTTTCTCTTTTTGTCAAGGATGGCTACACAAATTTCACCCCACATGTATTTTACATCTTCACAGTGTTTCCCCAAATGGAAAAGAAACAGAAATATTCGGGATAACCCCCAGGGGCCTAAAGGGAAGTAAAAAGGGTCTGATCGAAAGCTTTAAAGGGGCCAGGCTGGAAATCTGGGGGGCCGCAAATTGCCCTTTGTGAGAAAGGAAATTCTTTTGGCTGTAAATTTGGGGAGACCCCAAAAGCATCGGGAAATTACAACCAGACTTTAAGAACATTCAGATTGTTTTTTCAAAGCAAAAAAAAAAAAACCTTGGAAAAAACACTTACAAAATCTTAGCTGTTTTTTAAAAAAGAAGAGTTTTTTAAAAGTGTGGGGCCCTTGACACGGGACAGAGAATGAAATTTAGAGTGACATCCCCGGGCCTAGGTTTCCCTTTGGCAGAGTTTAAAAAAAAATACGGGTTTTAACAGATGAATTTGTATAGATCGGGTACAGGGGGTGTGCAAGGGGGGTGATATATTTTGCTTTTTCAGATTCTCCCTGACAGATAGTGTACTTTATTTTCAGGAGGGGGGGGAAAAAGGGGGTAAAATTTAAATTTGATTCAGCTAAATATTGTAAAATAATGAAAAAATTGGTTCAGTTTTAGGGTTTACAGTAAAAAGAGGAATGGGGTTTCATTTTTTTATGGTACAGTGAAGAGGAATGGGTTCAGTTTTATGGTACATTTGAAGAGGAATGGGTTTAAAGCTTTTATGGTCATTTTTTTTAAAAATTTGGAGTCAAAAATTTTTTCCTTATTTAAATTTGATTTTGGGGTTTTTGTTTCGTTGTTGTTTTTTTCCAGATAGGTTTCTTTTGTCTGTCGGAGCCAAAAGAAGGGGTCCGATTTTTTTGCTCTGCTACGAAAAGCGGTCAAAGGGTTTGGGGGGCGACTACGTCATCAGGGCCAGAAAAATTTTGGTTTCTCAAATCCCCGGAACATGGGGATCTTCCGGGTTTAAAGGCCCAATGAAAACCCCCCCCGATGTCAGGGGTGGGGTTGCTTTGGTGTTGTGTGGGGTTGTGTGTGGGGGGTGTTTTTTTTGGTGTGTGTGTGTGTGTGTGTGTATGTGGGTTTTGTGTGTGTGGGGTGTATGTGTGTGTGTTTTGGGTGGGGGTTTGGTGTGTGTCTTTGTGTGTTTTTGTGTTTTTTGTGGTTTGTGTGGGGTGGGGGTGGGTGTGTTTGTCGTGTTTTGGGGGGTGTGTGTGGGGTTTTTGTGTGGGTTTGTGTGTTGGTTGTGTGTCTTTTTTGTGTGTCTTTGGGTTTCTTTTCTTTGTCGTCTTTTGTTGCTGGGGTGTCTTTGTTTGTGTTGTGTTTGTGGTGTGGTGTGTGGTTGTGTGCGTTTTGGCGTGTGTGTGTGTGTGTGTGGGTGGTGGGGGTGGGGGGGTGTGTGTGCTTGTCTGTGTGTCCCCTGTCCTTTTGTGTGCCCATTGTCTCTCTGCCTCTGTCTTATTTCCCCTGGGTTTTGTCTCTAAACCATGTTTTTTGTCTCTCTCTTTTTTTTTGTTTGGGGTCTGTCTCTGTCTCCTCTGTGTCTGTCTGTGTTTTCTCCCACCCTGTGTGCCCTCGGCTTTTCCTGGGGGTCTTTGCTCTCTCTCTCTCTCTCTCTCTCCCCTCGCTCTCTCCCCCTCCCCTCTCCCCCAACCCCTCTCTCTTTCCCCCTCTCTCTCTTCTCTCTCTCCTACCCCTTCCCCTCTTCTTTTTGTTTTTCCTGTCTCTGTCTCTCTCTTCTGTCTGTTTTTTTTGTCTTTTCTTTCTTTCTTTTTTGTCTCGGGTCTCTTTTCTGTCGTCTCTGCCCTTCTGTCTGTCCCCTGTCTGTTGTCTTTTCTTCTGTCTGTCTCTGCCCTTCTCTGTTTTCTCTCTCTCTCTCTGTCTCTCTCCCCTTCTCTCTCTCGGGTTTCTCTCTTTTACCCCCTCCCCATCTCTTTTCCCTTCTTCTCTCTCTCTCTCCCCCCTCCCCCTCTCTTCTCTCTTTTCCCCTTTTCCTCTCTCTCTCTCTCTCTTTTTCCCTATATCTATCTTCCACCCCTCTCTCTCTCTCATTTTGCTTTTCCAAGCTTTCCCCCTTCTTTTGCTTAGAAACCCGCCTCCCTGCTGGGAAGTGGAGACAAAATTTGGGGAAGGAAGCACACAAGAATATACGGAATGCAAAACAAGAGTGAAATTTGCTCGTTATTTCGGGCCTAAAACCAAATTTTTTGGGTGAAGAAAAAATAACATTTGGGTTTTAAAACCCTTTAAGGGAAAAAAACTCTTGATGAAGGCTCTTTATGAGCCCACTTTGAAATTGTCAGATGAAGATTTTCCCAAAGTTTTTTTTTTTACTGAACATTTTTACCCAACTGACAGTGTTTGCACATTGTCTTTTACTCAACTTAAATTGCGTCTTCCTTCAAAGGGTCACAAAGGCCCAAAATTTTCATAATTATAAGAAATCAAAATTCAAAAAAGGGGGAAAGTAATTTTTTCAGTCACACAAAGGCAAAAACTTCATACATATAAGAGTAAGAAATTAAAATTCCCCTGGAAAGTATTTTCACTGTGTTCCCCTTTCCCGTTTTTTTTATGTGGGTTTTCTGTGTTCAGGGGTTCAAAGGGATCACGTGTTTCTTTGTGGATCGGGAAAACTGAAGGTCAGCATTGGAAGAAAAGGGGGACAAAATGGTTTTTCTTCGTTTCCCCTATTACCAGTTCTGTCAACTTCGGGTGGGGGTCAGGGTAAACTGGTGTTAAATTAACCCCTCAACCCCCCTAAAAATAGGAATTGCTGGGATTTGGGAAAAATTTTCCTCCCCTGATCCCAAACCGGGGTTTGGCCCGGATTCACACACAGTAGTTTTCCCAAAAGGCAAATGCCCATCCTAATTGCTACCACATGTCCCAAAGCTCTATCGGGCCCGAGGGACAAAAACTTGCTTTAGAGTTGGAAGTTATTAAATTTTCTGGGTTTGGGATGTATTTTTGGAAAGGAAAAAAGGGGGGCAATTTTGGGGTTTTTGGGGCCCGACCTTTTTTCCCTGATGGAATGCAAAATTTTAGGGGGAAAGTGTGTTCATAGAAAACCGAATGAAGTGGTTAAGTTTCCTTTAACATGTTTTTTTGTTCATAGTGCTTTTTCCTATCAAAATTTTTCCCAAGAAAACATGTTTGGGTTTTTTTTCCAAAATTGGAAAAAATTCGTTTTTTTAAACTTACTCTCAAAGTTGTGATATTTTTTTTAAAAAAACAAAAACCCCCAAAAGGATTCCCGCTGAAATGTTTTTTTCATTGTAAAAAAAAATTTTGGGGAAAAAACACATCAAACAACTAAAAAATCGCAAAAGCGGGGCTTCAAAAGTTTTTAAAAAATCTGGGGAGTTATGAAAGGGGTCAAGGAAAACAGACAGTTTTGGGGCCTAAGCAAAATTTCCATCCAGGTGCTTGGTTTTGGGGTCCCCACATAAGTCAGCAAGTTGCCAGGCTGGGAAATTGTCACCCAAAAATTCTGAGAAAAAAACCCTTTTTTTTTTTTTTTTATTTATTTGGGTTTTTTTCACGTGAAGCATGCTTGAGTTATTGTGGGGAAATTTTGGGTGTTTCACTGGGGGAGCAAAGCACCACAAGAGTAGCACCACCCAAAAATTTTTTTTTCTTTTCCCCGTCTTTTAACGTATTTGTTTCCCTTTCAGATTTGGCTTTTTTCTACAGAAAATTTTCCAGGGAAAAAATTTTTTGTTCCGGGGTTTTTTTTACATGTGCTTAAAAAAGGTTTCGTTAAAAAACAGGATCTCGGTTTATGTCTCATCCAAATTTCCCAGCACCCCGAAACCCCCACTCATGGTCCAGTGGGGGGAGAAAAGTTTCAGACCCATCCTCCCGGATGATGGAGTGTAGGTGGTTAGGGGCCCTTGCACTCATGAAGTGGAAAACTAACTAAAGACCCCAGGTTAGGTTTTAAGGGCCCCTTTTTGAGGGGTGTAACTGGGGTTTGGGTTTTTTTCCCCTGGGGGTTTTTTTGGATGCTGACTCCACTTCCAAAAAACCCCTTTTTGGAAAGAGACCCCAGAAAAACAAAAAATTTAAAAAACTTTAGACACAAAATTCTGCTTGTGATAAAAAAAATTAAAAAAAACTTTTATACACAAAATATTTTCTTGGGGAAACAAAATTTAAAACACTTTTATTTCACAAAAAACTGCTTGTAATAAATAAAGTTAAAAAAATTGATTGTAAAATAAGCTAGTGATCGTAAAGTTAAAAAAACGAAAACCAAAAAAATGTTTCTTGTGATAGTAAAAAAAACTCTTGATACACAAAACCTGCTTTTCATTAGGGGGAAAATGAAACCCATGATACCCAAAAAAACTGCTCGTGTTACTAAGTGTTTCAGGTTTTCTACAGTTTTGGGTTTTTGTTTTTATTTTCATTGAAAGGTTTCCAGAGAGAAACATTCTTGGGGATTTTGGGTCCCGGGGTACAAATATTCCTTTAGCATTTGGAAAGAAGGGAGGGTGGGATTGCTTTTCCCGGTGAGTGATCCCTTCTTTTTTTTTCTTTTTTTGTGGAATGTCCCGTCGTGGTTTTTGGAAGGAATCTATATTTTGGGACATTCCCAACTTTTTTCAGTTTTGTCTGTGGGAAAGTGTGATCTGGGAAAGTTTTTAATTAAACCTAGTGGTCAGGGAAAATTTCACTCACAATTTGCGACCCCCGATTCGATTCCTGTTCAAGGGGGATTTTTCCTCTGGAGTTAACATCAGTGCTGACTCACTCTCCCCAAAAGTCCTTGGGGGACTTATAAAACCAAGGGCCCCGTGTGTGAATGCAAAAGCAGAACATCTTTTGGGACACATTAAATTTCCCGTCGGGGTTTTCTTAAAAAGTTGGCCCCCAAAAATTGTGTGCCCGGGTTTTGGGAAAGAAGGAAATATTTAACCCCAAAACTCAAACCACTGGGGAAAAGGGGAAAGAAATAAAAAAAGCTTTTGGAGTGGCTGTTCCCCATTAAAACTCATTGAATAAAAGAATAAAATAAAAAAAAATAAAAAATTTACATATTTTTCATCCCAAAATTACATCTTAATTAATCCCTTCTTTTCACTAACAACACGATTTTACGGGACCTGCCGGCTTTGGAAAGATCAGGAACAATCCGTTTTCCCCAAACTTACAAACGCCATTCCCCGCCCAAAAAGGGCCTTTTTGGGCCCCCCGATCCTTTTTAAAATTTGGGTTTTTCCCATAAATTTTTTAAAATCCTTAAATTGTTGTTTCCCCACTAAAATTTTCCAGTCCTGTTTTGGAAACATTTTTTTTAACTACAACCTAATTGACAGAATTCCCTAAACCCCTCTGTTTCCCCACATTAATAAAGGGCCAATCATGTCTTGGCCCCCCCGTTCTTTCCCAAAAATGCGGGAAAAATTTGTTACCACATTAAAATTTTTTTAAAACCTGGGAACATTTTTCAACCTTAAAATTTGACACATGTTTTGGCCTCCTTTTCTTAGATGCTGGGGGGCCAGACTGCTTCCAACTTTCCTAACCATGGAAAAACAAACTGGGGTTTGGGCCTGGGTTTGGGATTTTTAGGGGTTTTTTGGGGGGGTTTTACACCCAGGGGGGGGTGTTTGGGCTTCTTTCATTAAAGGGGTTGGGGTTTGGGTTTGGTTTTGGGGGGGGGAGGGGGGGGTTTAAAGGAAAAGGGGGGGGGGGGGGGGAAGAGGAGGGAGGGCCATCCGAATGGGGGGGGCTAAGGGAAAAAAAACCCCAGGGGGGTTAAATTGTTGGGGGTTTGTTGGGGGGGGTTTTTGGGGGGTTTTTTTTGTTAAATTTAAATTAGGGAATTTATTGGGGGAGGGGGGGGGTTGGGGGGGGGGGGGGGGGGGGGGGAAAAAGTTTATGGGGGGGGGGGGGGGGGTTTTATTTTAAAAACATATAAAATTTCAGGTTAAAAAAGGGAAGGGGAAAAAATGGGGTTTTTGGGGGGGGTTTATTTTTGGTCCCTTAAAATTTTGCCCAGGTGGGGGAATGGGGGGGGGGTTTTGGGGGGGGTTTGGGGGGTTTTTTTTTTTTGTGATTTTCTCCCGAATATGAGAAGCTGTTAATTTGTATTAACGAAAAAAACTTGTTTTGTTTTGTTTGTTTTTGGGTGTTTGTGGGGTTTGTGGTGGGGGGGTTTTGAGGTTGGGGGGGGTTTTTGGGGGGGGGGGGTTTTTGGGAAAAGTTTTTTTTGGGGGGGGGGGGGGGGGGGGTTTGGGGGGGGGGGGGTGTGGTTTTGTGGGGGGGGGTTGTTAATGGGGGGGGGGGATTGGGGGGGGGTGGGGGGGGGGGGGGGGGGGGGGGGGGGGGGGGGGGGTTGGGGTTTTTGGGGGGGGTTGAATTTTTTGGTTTTGTTGTGTTGGGGGGGGGGGGGTGTGTGGGGTGGGGGGGGGGTGGGTGGGGGGGGTGGGGTTGTATGTGGGGTGTGTTGGTTTTGGGGGGTTTTTGTGTGGTGTTTGGGGGGATTAAAGGATGTTGATTTGAATTTGGGGATTTTTTTAAAGGGGGTGGGGGTTTTTTTTTTTTGTGGGGTGGGGGTTGGTTGTGGTTTGGGTGGTTGGGTGGGGTTTGTGGGGGGGGTTTGGTTAAGGGGGGTTTTTGGGTTTTTTTTATTTTGGGGGGGGTTTTTGGGGGTTGTTGGTTTTGGGGGGGTTGGGGGGGTTTTTTTTTGGGGGGGGGTGGGAAAGGGAAATAATTAGGGGGGTGGAGGAAAAAAAAGGGGAAAAAAATTTTAAGTTGGTTTGTTTGGGGTGAAAAAAGGGGTTTTAAAGGAGGGGGATGGGATGGGGGTGGTTTGGGGTTTTTAAAGGAATGGGAAAAGAGGGGGTTGTAAAAAGGGGGGGGAAGGGTTTTTTGGGGGTATGGGGATAGGGGGTTTTTGGGTTATGGGGGTTTTTTTGGGGTTTTAAATTTTGGGGGTTGGGGGAATTTGGGGGGGTGGGTTTTTAAAAAAGGAAAGGGGGAAAAAATGGGGTTTTTGGGGGGGGGGGTGTTAAAAAAAGGGAGGGGGAGGGTTTTGGGGGGTAAATTTTGGGGTTAATTTTTAAAAAAGGGGTTTTTTGTTTGGGGAAATAGGGGTTAATTTGGGGGGGTTGGGGATATATTTAAATTAGTTGGGGGGAATTTGGGTTGGGGGGAGTGGTATTGGGGGGGGTTTTTTTTAATGGGGAAAAGGTTGGTTTAAGGGGGGAAAAGGGGAATATTTTTTGTAAAGAAGGAAATTTGTGTTTTTTTTTTGGGGGGTTTGTGGGGGGGTTAAGGGTGATTTTTGGTTTATTTTGTTGGGGGGGTTTTAAAATGGGGTTGGGAATATTGGGGGATTTTAAGGGGGAAAGGGGGGTTAAATTTTGTTGTTTTTAAAAGGGGTAAAATTAAAGGTAGAAAGTGGGGGATGTTAATGGGGGGTGGGAAAGTGGAATACGGGGGGGGTTTAAATTTTTATTTTGGGGTTTTGGGGTGGAGGGTGAGGTTTGGGAATTGGGGGGGTATGGGGGGGAGGGTTTTAGATGGTGTTTTTTTGTGGTGGTTTTTTTAATTATGGGGGGGGGGGGGGGGGGGGTTTAAGGGAAAAAATTTTTTTGAAATGTGTTTTAGGTTTGGGGGTTGGGAATTGGGGGGATGAAGGGGGGGGTTAAAAAATTGGGTTAAAATTTTCTGTTACTATATTCAGTAGGGGGTAATGAAAAAGGAAGGATATTATCCCGTTGCATGTGTTGAGGGGGGTTTGGGGGGGAAAGGGGGGGGAGGGGTAAGGTGTTTGTTTTGGGCCCTTTTTTGGGGGTTTTGTTTTTGTGTGTGTGTTTTTTTGTTTTTGTTTTCTTTCTTTTTGATACCCGAAAAAAAATTTGCGTAAAGGGCATTTAACCCCCTACTGTAAATTCCCTTAATTTTTACCATAAGAATAATTTTTTTTTAAAACCCTTTTAAAGATTTTCAAATTTTTTTTAAGTTTTACAAAGGAACCATCCCTTGATTATATTTCAAGGGGAAAGTTGTTGGGTTTTTTTTTTTTTGGGGGGGGGGTTGTTTATTTTTTGTGCCACCTGACCCATTATTTGGGTAGTTTCCCGTTTTGTAAGAAAAGCTTTTTTAAAGTTGCTTGAAAGTTTGCTGGATTATGGCAAAGGTTTTTTCCAAAATTTTTTAAAAGTTTTTAAAATGCCCCAACTATCCTTTTACTGTAGACTTTCAACCTTTCCTTTACCTTTTCCCAAAACCCCAAAAATAGTATACTGTATTTTTTTGGGCCCCTTTTAAATGACCCGAAACCTGCCTTTTTTTTTTTTGTGCAGCTGGCAAAGCTGAAATACGTCCAAGTGCATTTAGTGGATGGGGGGGTGTTGGGTTTACCAAGGACTACCCCAAAAGAAAAATACTACGGGGGCTGCAAAAAATCGGCAGGGTTTTAGCTCTTTTTTCCCTTTAGGTTTTGGGCCGTGCCATTAGTGGGTCAAAGAATAGAAATGGTTGTTTTTTAAAGGGTATTCACTTTTGACTGGGGGTGCATGGTCATCCCTCAGTTCTAGGGGCAGTAAAAAGGGGAAAAAATCCCGCTCTGTGTGCGGCCAGGGAAAAAGGGGGTTTTTAGGGCAGGACTAATTTTCAAGTTTTGCCCAGGCACATGCTGTTAAAAAAGATGTTTAATCATGACGAAAAGCGGATCAAACAACTAAACATTGTGGTGGTTTTTTATTTACGAACGCTGTTTGGTTTAAACAAAACCCGTAAAAAGGTTTAATCCAAAAAAAAAAACCCTAAAAAACAACCCTTTTCCTCCCCCCCCCCCCCCCCCCCCCAATAAAACGATAAAAAAAGCAAAAAACCCCACATGGCAGCCTTCACACGATCTGAGCAAACGCTGTATAATTTATTTTGTCATTGGTAAAACGTTCCCATCAGCAAATTTCTTGGTTTGGTAGAGTGCCAGGCAAACTTGCCCATGACTTGGGAGGGTTTTTTTTTTTTTTTTTTTGGTGGGTTTTTTTTTTGGAGGGTTGGGGGCAATATTAAAATCTCTTTACCCCGGTAATGGAAAACTACAGAAACTGAAACACAGAAAGGGGGTTTATGTCAAAAGGTTCGTAGAAAAATTTTTTTTTCAACCACTTTAATTTAAAGATGCCTTTTCATTATCAAGAGGCTTTATTCCATTAGGGGAAAATAAACCTTACTTAGAAAATGTTCAGTTTGGGGTCTTTGTTTCTTTTTCCAAATGTACTTTCTTTATCCCCAAATTTTGTGTAACATAACTGCTATTGAGTGTGTGTGTGTGTGTGTGTGTGTGTGTGTGTGGGGGGTGTTTTTTGGGGGGGTGTTGGGGGGTTTTGTAGTGTGTGTGGGTTTTTAGTTTTTTGTGTTGTGGTGTAATTTATGTTTGTGTATGTGTGTGGTATTTTGTGAGTGTAGTGTGTGTGTGGTTATTATGTTTGTGTGTTTGTTTGTGTGTGGGTGGGTTGTGTTTTGTGTGTGCGCACGCGCACGTGTGTGTTTGGACTTGTTGTTTTGTGTGTTTGGGTTTTTGTAATAATTAGGCATCACTTTCACAAAAAAAAATTACTAAAACAGCCTGGGTTTGTAATTTTCAGGGAACAATCTATGAAGGGGCAAACAACATCCCTCAAAACCATAGCCAAGGCATTGAGAGGGAACTGAACGAAAAAAATTTTTTGGTATTTTTACATCCCCTTTTTTTTTTTTTGGGGGGGGGGGGGGGGGGAGGGGGGAGTTAAGGTTTAAGCACCTGTGTATAATCATTTTTGGACAATTCGGTCAAATAGATCTGAATAAAAAGTTTGTTACGGAATAAGTAAAATCGTGTGGGGAAGAAAGTTTTCGAAAAAATCTGTATAGGTCGTAAGCAATTAATTCCCCTATGAAAGGGTCAGTGGGGAAGCTTTAGAAGGTTTCATGTCATATGATTAAGGGGGAAAAACAAACAAAAAAATGAAAAGTGAGTTTCTCCCCAAAGTTGGAATGTACCTACCTAAAAGTCCACCCGCTTGCACACACAAAAAATTTGTTTTTTTTGTTGAACCTAAAAGACCCCCCTTGCCAAGCAACAAACCCCCCCCCCCCCCCCCCCCCCCCAAACCAAAAATGGGTTTTAGAATTTGACATCATGGCATGTAAACTCATTTGACATGTCATTTCCACTGAATTTTATGGGGTGACTGCACTTCATAAATTTCTATGCCCGTCCCCACACGGCTCTGTCTGCACTGCTTTTGGGCATCGTCTTCAATGGTCAAATTTGATGCTGGTCTTGTTCTCCATGCAGGAAATTAGAGGCTTGCCCCTTTCCTTTTCCTTTTTGTAGCCCCCCCTTTCGTGAAAAATGAGCTGTGGGGTACAAGACCTATTCTTGTGTGATACTTAAAAAACCCCCAAACCACAACAAAAACCTCATGATTTTCCCTCAAAAAGTTTTTCAAAAACACATTTCCACAACTTTTTTTATCGGTTTTCGATTTTTTTTTTGTTTCAGGGTTTCTGGACTTTAAAAATTGCTGTATAGAGGCCAAGAATACTATTCATAAAGGAAATGAATCCTTAACCCCTTTGCAGTCAAGGGAATTGTATTTCTTTTCCCTGATCATAGCTTTTGGGGATTGTGATAAAATTTCGATACAAAAGTCAAAAACCCGGCCATAATTCCAGTGATATTTCATTGCCTTTTTTAGGTTTTTAGCTTTGTGTTAGTTTTTTTTCCTTTTTTTTTTCATTGTTGGAAGGGGAGGAGGGTTTTTTTGATATTGTACTGTAAATTTTCCCCAAAGCGGAGATTCTTTTTTTTTTTTGGGGGGGGCAAATTTTTCTCTCAATGTACTTTTTTTTTTTTTTAAAAAGAATTTGCTAGTGATTTTTTTGCCTTTTATGGTTTGATAGAACTTACGCAGTCAGTTTCCCCCACTTTCACCCCTCTCAGCGCTAATTAATGAGAGGGGGTATTGTGTATTTATAGCAGGGAATGACCACATCTGAACTAGGGAAAAGAAAGGGGGGGGGCTAAACATAGCATTTTTTACTGAGTGATTTGGATTTGTGGCTGTGACTTAAAATTGTTTTTTAAACTGAAATTTGTGTGTGTACGTATCTGGTGTGTTTTGTGTTGTGTGTGTGTGTGTGTGTGTGTGCTTGCAGGGGTTTCCTGCAAATATGTGTAAATACAGGGCAGGGGCCTATCAGGGTTTTTAAAATGTTCTTAAAATGATGGGGTTACAGTACATACAAGGGAAATTTTAAAGAGCTGTCTTGTAAAATAGTAAAAAGGTTTTGGGGGCATTTATTTTGTAAAAAGTTTTAAATCGAATGTTTTATTTGTATTTAAAAAGAACATATAAAAGATGCTTTTTTAAAAATTTTAATTTTTTTTGCTTGTTTGGGTTTTTGGGTCTGATTTGGGTTTTGGTTTGGTTTTTTAAAACCAAAAAGGAACAAGAAAGAGAGATCTTTTATTCAGTTCCTTGTGGAAATAAACTTGAAAAAAATCCTTGTTGTTTTTTTTTGTTGTGAAAAGGGACTCTTTCTTTTTTTGTACTTTTTTTTACCCCGATTTTTTTTTTTTCAATATGCATACTAACCTTCTTGTCAGAAAATTCTAATGCCCACCCAATAAGTTAAAAGGACTTTTATTGGCATTATTTTAACAAAACACACACGCTTCCATTCATCCCCCCAGCATGCTTTTTTTTTCCCAATTAAGCAGTAAATCACAAAACTCATGCCCTCTCTCTCTCTCTCTCTTCTCTCTTTCTCTCTCTCTTCCTTCTAACTTTTACAAAAACAATTCAACCACAATCAAAACAAAAAAAACCCACAAAGTCATTTTTCGAAGGTTTCTTCCAAAACCCATATTACCAACTGTCAAAAAAAATCTCCCAAGATCATTCACTGAATCTGCGGGGGTATCTAACATAATAAATCGTGTTCTTAACGAAGCATAAAAAAATCAAGCAGGCATGAGTCAGAAAGTTGCACACTGAATCACAGAACAATAAAAAATCACTGTCAGAAAAAAAAAAAAATTTTACTGCGAAGATAAAACTGTCCAGCAGCCTGTTCTTTTTCTCACCCCCCAAAATTTAAAACACACTTCAAAAACTAAGCCAGACCTCTACAACCCAGAACCACTGGCACTCAAAATATAGATTTTTCCCAAACAAGAATGGGCTAAACCTTAAAATGGGGGAAAAACAGTGGGATATCAAAATGTTTCCATTGGGGAATACGAGCAAAAAAAAAAAAAAAAAAAATAACCCAAACAAACAAAAAACGACATAAACAGAGTTGGGGGGTTTTTATGGGTTTTTTTCACTGCCTTTTTTTCTGTGACATATTTTTCCTGCTGCCCCCGAACCCCCCGTCCAACCTTTTGGGAACCCCCGCCACTCAAGCTCGCAAGTTGTTCCTGTTACTGGGTTTCCCAATACAACAGTGTATAAAAAGTTTTCAATGTTAGAAATGCCTTGGGGCCACCAATCAGAAGGTCCTTCAATGATGATGGGGGTCACTTCATTTTACCCGTGGGGTTCATGAACCTGTTCTGTTATCATTTTTTTACTGCTGTTGGGCGTCCCCAAACGAATACCCAGGGATCACTAAAAACGACATTTGTTCCACTCATAACACACCTGGGAATCCCTGTCAAACATACTTGAAAAAAATACGGAAAAAGGGTGGTGTGTGGGTGATGTTTTTTACACTTTGGTTAAAAATTTTCTATAGGACCCATATCCCCGCTTTTGAAAACTTTTTTTCTTCTCTTTTACAGAGTGTAGGCCCAAAGAGATATTACGGCTGAAGCAATCTCAACAAACATTCAAAGCACAAAATTTTTTAGTAGGGTTTTTTAGTGTTCCCGCTTTCATCTTATCTAC
>JASPKP010005312.1:0-16065 GCA_030674155.1 Stramonita haemastoma | reverse complement strand
AGCGCCACCTTTGCACGTCCTACCCGATACCCTAGCTAGCTAGACATCCAGCCCGTTTAATCTCGCCCAATTAATCGTCCTATCACTGCAAGGGCTAAAGTTGCAGCCCGGATCTGACGGGTGGGTAACTGGAGGTGTCGGCTAGGTGGTTGTGCAGATCTGGTTTCAGTATGGGGGTTGTGTTAGGGTAGGCTAGTAGAGGGGACGAAGAGAGAGAGAGAAGGGAAAAAAGCATTATATACCGTACCCCTGGGTGGTTTTTCGGCCCTTGAGGAAAGAAGGAACTACCTGGCAGCCATGCCTTGCACGCACGCACGCAATGGGCTGTCTGTGCTGTCAGTGAGTGCTTCTGAGCTCTCTGCAGCCTGTTTGAGTAGCCTTTTAGAACACTGCCTTCGCAATCTGACAACCCGGGATTCCAATCCTGTTCAAGGGGATTTAAAATCAGTGCAGACTCCACTCTCCCCTTTGGATGAGACTATAAATCGAGGCCCCTTGTGCGGGGCTTTGGATGATGATGGATGATGACATGCAGATGATCAACAATACATGTTAAAGATCCTGTAATTCATGCCACAATTCGGTGGGCTATAGAAATACATATATTATACCTAGCATGCACCTTGTACCTAAAGAAGGATGGGCTCCACCAGGTTCGACATGTCCAAGAGACAGTGCCTGAAAAAAATTGATGCGGAGTTTCAACCACTCCAAAGGGAGACAAGAAAGGAGAGAGCAGGGACGAAGGGAGATCATTGAAAAGCGATAAAACCCTTGTGATTTCTCATTCCCTTAAAGAATCGACTGCCCTGCAGACAATGGTGGGCTGTGACGTCAGTGGGCGCTGCAAACACTAGGCTGTATTGTTGTTGCATGTATGGAACTGGGAAAGATACCACACATCTGTCTTACATTATGAACATATCACATGCACACTTTGTAGATTGGTGATCTAGGGATAGTGCACCTAAGTAGAGCAGAAAACAATGTCACAAGTTTGAGCACTATGTGAACAATATCTTGTTCCTTATCCACTGAACCTTCAGTGGTTGTCTGGGTGCTAGTCATTTGGATGAGGTGATGAGATGTCCTTGGTAAAAACTCAGGGGGAAATTTTACTTGAAGGGAAAGTGACATGCATACAGGATGTTTTTATTTATTGTTTTGTTTTAATTGGTGGTTTTGCTCTTATGGCGATGCATAGAGCTGGAAAAGAGCAGCCTGAATTTGACGCTGAGAAATCTGGCGTGGCTAAAAATGGTACATGCTAAATGGGACAGCCAAACACGTGTACATGTATATAATATGCGTATTTGCGCACATGAGCCTGGTGAACCCCAAAGACCAGCTCTATATCAACTGTATGCCAACATGGGACCATCAGACCATTTAAAGGCATTGGAGTTGGGAATCTGACATGTTTTATATCTAGTTCTGGTTTGGGTACTCGTTTGATGGTACATATAGCTCTTGCTTGACCGCTTCAACCTTTCCTTTTCGTACATTTATTGTTGTTGTTTTGTTGGGGTTTTTTTTCAAGGATTTGTGTAATTTTAGTCAGTGATATCTGTTGACTGTGGTTCTGTTTCCTGTGTCACAGACACTCCGTGATACAATTGTAGACACGCTGTCTGCCTTTAGATACGGTTACGAAATTGAGACCTGCTCTTTACCACCCTCCCCTCCCCTCCCCTCCTCCTCCCCTCTCTCTCTCTCTCTCTGATACTTTTATGATTTCACAACATAACCAGTAAAGTGCACATGGAACGTAGACTCAAACACTTTCTTTCTCATGACAGTCAAGAGAATAGACAGATCACATGACAGATGTACAGAACCAACCATGCCTCTGTTGAGAGGACACATGCATATTGTTCCTGTACACAGCTAACATGAAGTAAACACATTCTAGAAAGTATTCATAATAAATCTAGACATTTTTTTTTTAACAAATGCATTTTTGATGATTCCTAAGCATTCGTCAACACAGTTTGCTGTGTTGTGTGTGTGTGTGGGGGGGGGGGGTCTTATGGGACAAAGCTACCACCAGAAACAAGATTTCAAAATCTCCCTGTCTATCTCTGAGAACAAAAAACGTCTTTAAAGCAAGCAGCCGATCAACCTGGAACCACCACCCATACAACAACTAAAGAAAGAAAGAGGGGGAAAGCCAACAAACGAACTTACCTATTCATTCTCAACCTCGTTGTCCTTTAAAATAAAGATTATCAAACGCACGCACGCACGCACGCACGCACGCACGCACGCGCGCGCACCACACACACACACACACACACACATACACACACACACACACACACACACACACACACACAACACACACACACACACACACACACACACACACACACACACACGCGCGCGCGCGCGTTTTGTGGGTGTTTTTTTTTTTTCAAACTAATTGGGGGGCTCTCCACACGTTGAACTTAAAATATCAAGATGATAGTCATCCACTCAGTGATGCAAGGGAAACAAACGCCGCAAATGTACACCACTGAAAGGTTACTGAGTTGTCTCTTATGTCGGAAAGTCGACATGTGGCGAGATTTATTTTATTCTTTTATATAGAGGATAATGGAATAAGCACTCATATGCTTTTTTATATCCAGTCCCCTTGTGTATGCAGTTTTGTAAATTTTGTCATCTGTTCCCACTGGCACACAATGGCCGAAAAGCTTACGCAAAGCGGAACAGGATATAACGTGTGCGCAAGATGTTCTGCATTCGTTCGCACACGGGGCCTCGGTTTATAGCCTCACCCGAAGAACTTTTGGGGAAGTGGAGTCGGCACTGATGCTAACTCCAGGAGAAAAATCCTCTCGAACGGGAATCGAACCCGGGTCGTCAAATTACGAGCGCAATGTACTGACCACTAGGCTATCCCGCCCCCCTCCATTGCATGCAGCGGGAGTACATGTGTGGTACACATGGTCTGATGATCACTGAGGACGCAGGTTCCAGATTGCAGAGGTCTCCATTTTGGTTTTTTGTTCTTTCTTTTCCCTTACTGCCGTTAACATTGTTTTTCAAGTTTGTTTGTTTTTTCCCTGGTCTCCAATGATGAGATTTTTATGAATGCAACCGTTTTTGCCAACCATAAAGGTAACGGCCTGCCAACTTCGAGGATGTTGTGTAAACACACTAATGGGCATGCAATCATTATTTTTCTAACTTTTTGTCACCTTTTTTTTTTTTTTTTTTTGCTGCCTCATCTTCTGTAACGTCCTGCCCTGCTGTTCCCACGCCGCTCATTTCAGTCTCCCCGCCACAGCCATACCCAGATTCGTCATGTCTCATCCCCAGGGTCGGGAGATCACAGGGGGCCTATCAATAATATTAGGTCGCTGTGGGGCCACCAGCCAGAGGGGCCCTGCACTTCTGCTGGGTCACTTTGGTGGTGTTCAGTGGTGCCTGTTCTGAGCTAACATACGCATGACACCACATCACTCACTCACTCACTCACTCAGTCCCATGTCCCAAAGGACGTAGGGGGGACATGGGAGAAGACGCAACGGAGATCTTTTTCCATGCTTCACGATCCTGTGTGGCTAGTAGGAGGCGTTGGGCAGTCCAGTCTTTGATGTTGTCAACCCATGATTTCTTTTGGCGGCCTCTTCTTCTCTTGCCCTCGACTGTTCCTTGCAAGATGGTTTTTGCTAGGGTGTTGTGTCTTGTGGTGTGACCAAACCACATCAGCTTTCTCCTCTTTATGGTGGAGAGCAAAGGCTCTTGGGGGCCCACACGCTTTTTGATTTCTTCTTTCACATAGTTATTGGTCTTGTGTTCTTTGTATGATATTTTGAGGAGTCTTCTGTGGCACTTGTTCTCGAATGCTTGGATTCTTCTCTCTAACTCTGCTGTCAGAGTCCATGATTCACAGCCATATAGGAGGATAGATATCACGAGGGATTTGTAGAGGTGGTATTTGGTGCAGATACACCACATACTAAGCGGTAAAAGCCCTCTACTAACGACAGTCCATTACCTCAGTCGCGGAGCCAGACTAAGTCACCCACCCGAGGTGGCGACCACCACAACGTCCCTCCAATGACCATCTCCCTGCGAACTTCCACCCCCAAAGGGTTTGACACAAACTCACCAGAGGCACAGAAGTGTATGGGGAAACTGATTCTGAGGTCACCATGAGACCAGAGCACGAGGGCCACCTGAATCAGGCTTTTTATTTTATTTTATATTATTGTATGATAATCAATGGTAATGAGGATGATGTAATGCTGCTGCTGTGGAAGTACATTATAGTCTCATCTGAAGGACTTTTTGGGGAATGGAGTCTGTTATGATGTTAACTCCAGGGTAAAATCCCCTAAAACGGGCACCTCTATGGTGGCTTGATCCCAGGCCGTCAGATCACAAGTGCAATGCTCTAACCACTTGGATATCCCACCCCACTAGGCTATCCCACCCCACTAGGCTATCCCACCCCACTAGGCTATCCCACCCCACTAGGCTATCCCACACTCCACTAGGCTATCCCACCCCCCACTAGGCTATCCCACCCCACTAGGCTATCCCATACCCCACTAGGCTATCCGATACCCCACTAGGCTATCCGATACCCCACTAGGCTATCCGATACCCCACTAGGCTATCCCACACCCCACTAGGCTATCCCACCCCACTAGGCTATCCCACACTCCACTAGGCTATCCCACCCCCCACTAGGCTATCCCACCCCACTAGGCTATCCCATACCCCACTAGGCTATCCGATACCCCACTAGGCTATCCCATACCCCACTAGGCTATCCCATACCCCACTAGGCTATCCCACCCCTATTCACTAGAATGAAGGAAGGTTGCAACACTTGCCAGAAGCATGTTCTTTTCCTGAAGTTCCTCTGGCTGCTAGCCTGTCTACCTCTTCCTATAGTTTCTACAAAACATTGAATGATGCAAATTTATTATGTTGTTAAACTGTGACTATCACCCCTCCCCTTCTAACTTTAAACTTAATTAATTTCCATGCTGAAGTTTGATGCACTGGGCCTGACTTGTCAGGGGCATTAATTAAGGCAGTGCAATGCATTTTTGCTCAAATGATAGACAATGATGGTTTCTGTCTGAGCGTAAAGAAGGTAAATCAATTTATTTATAATTGTATCACTTTTTTTGTCTCTCTCATTTCTGTGTGTGTGTGTGTGTCTGTGTGTGTGCGTGCGCGCGCCCACACGTATGCCTGTGTATGTACTAGGTAAGAGCAAGACATTTTTTTTTAAAAAGATGTGAATAATCTTTCATATATTGGATCACAGTCATACTGTCTCAACAAAATCATGCAGAACATCACTGATGACAATAGATCATTTTATTACCAAAATGTTCCATCAAAGCACATTCATATTGGTACACACATAGAAAGTATACATAACATGTGATCTCTGTTTATGTTTTTGCTCTGATTTATCAGTAAGTAGACAGACCATGAACACTCCAATGCAAAAAACGGGAAGCAAAGTCTGATTAACAGTACTTCAGTTCAAAGCTGAAAACTGGGAGCAAATCTGTATAAAAAAAGCAATCAAATCAAATCAAAAACATTCAGACAGGCACAGCAAGACACACAAGTCTAACCAGTAAACCTCACATACGCCCCCGGTAGCTCCATACACTTTTCTCAAAAGCAAGACAACTTACTAATAATCATAATATGACAAAAAATTTGGTTTCAGAGATCCTTGTTTACAAGTATGACTGTTATCTCATCAAAAAAAGGTTAACTGTGAATATCAAAGGAACACAATACACAGAGGATGCCGTAGAAGCAGACGTGAACTTGAAACTCCAACCACTAAATCCAAAAAAGAAAGAGAACAAAAACTCCGATGCAGCACACAGCACAAGACTAGCTAGCTCTTTATGCAATCAGAAACAAAAGCTGCCTGGACAGAGACCTGACCAGAACAGAAGAAATGGAAAATAGAATCAACACAGAAATCTGCAAGAGATCAATCAGCAAGATCGAATCGGACAACCAAGGTTTCCACACAGGTGTCTCAGGAAACTTGGTGAAGTCGCAGATAGCACCAAATCAATAACCAAATCAATAACCGGGATGGATAGCCTAGTGGTCAGAACATTGCGCTGGCAATTTGACGACCCAGGTTCAATTCCGGTCGAGAAGATTTTTCTCCTGGAGTTAACATCAGTGTTGACACCACTCTCCCAAAAAGTCCTTCGGATGAAACTGTGAACCGAGGCCCCGTGTGCAAACGCTTGCAAAACATCTTCCACACACGTTAAATCCTGTTCCGCTTTTCGTAAGAGTAGGCCATCATGTGCCAGTGGGAACAGATGACATTTACAAAACTGCATACACACGGAGACTGGATGTAAAAAAGCACAAGAATGCTTATTCCATTATCCTCGATATGAAAAAAAAATATATAAAATAATTGAAAAATTAATAAATTAAATAACCGCCCTTGGAGATCAGGAAGGATCCGAATCACCAGAGGAGGGGTGGCAGAGGGAGAAAAAGAGAGTGTGTGAGTGTGTGACTCTTTGTGTGTGTGTGTGGGGTGTGTGTGTGTGTGTGTGTGTGTGTGTGTGTGTGTGTGTGTGTGTGTGTGTGTGTGTTGTTGTTGTCTTCAATTTTACGTCTGTTCACTGTTAGTGATATTAGACGATGAAAAAAAACAAACAAAAAACCCACAAAAAAACAACAACAAAAACAACCCCCACCCTCCACAAAAAAAAGTCACCCTCCACCCTTAAAAAAAAAGAAAAAAAAAAAGAACTACAGCCCACAAAGTAATTTGGTTATGCAATAGAAATAAAAGAAATATAAGAACTCATTACAACATTAATATAACTATAACAAATGTCCTATGGGACTGTAATAGAGACCCTTTACAATTTCAAATGCCAATTTTAAATTACTGAATATGCTGGTGAGGGAGTTTTCAGAAAAATGGGGCATGAAAGGCTTTACACTCTTGCAGTCAAAAAGTATATGAGTATTAGTGATATTCTCACCACACAGACATTTACCATTTTTGCTGAACTTGGTTATCAATGCGTTTAGTTTCATTCTATAAAATAGTGTATTAATTCTTCTTGACGTGAAAACATTTACACAAGTCTTTGCGTGGTTGACAACTTTGTGTGTGTGTGTGTGTGTGTGTGTTGTGTGTGTGTGTGTGTGTGTGTGTGCGCGCGGCGTACATGTGCGAGTGTGTGTGTGCATGTGTGTGTGTGTGCATGTGTGTGGTGTGTGCATGTGTGTGTGTGTGCATGTGTGTGTGTGCATGTGTGTGTGTGTGTATGTGTGCACATTGTGTGTGTGTGTGTGTGTGTGTGTGTGTGTGTGTGTGGTGTGTGTGTTGTGTGTGTGTGTGTGTGTGTGGTGTGTGTGTGTGTGTGTGTGTGTTGTGTGTGTGTGTGTGTGTGTGTGTGCGCGCGCGCGCACATGCTATTAAGGATAATTGGACAAACACATGACAAGACATGATAATGCATCAAGATATACAGCAATATTTATTCAACAAGTGTGGTTTATGGGGAAAATCCCAAAGCAAAAAAAACCCCAAACCCCTGAAGATCTGCATGAACTAAAAAGAAAATATAAGCAACATTCAAATAATGATACACTAACAGCCAAATAGAAGTGTACCAAATGCAGAAGTTTTACCAATAACATTGATATAGCTTCAAACCCTGCTTAATTAACCGTCTTAGCCCCGTTGCGGCCCGCAGCCGCCCGTTACAGCACCCGCTGCTAGATTCCGTTGCGGCCGTAGCCGCCCGTTGGTCCTGACCACGTGGGCAGTACTTTTCCATCACACACATACCTCGTGGTTCTCACACAATGTGTCTGAAATTTGGTGGGGCGATGGAGGGAAGGTTTCAGATGGTGCCAGTGATAAATTTAGACCACTAACAGTGTGTACTTGGGAGGGAAGGAAGAAAGCATAGCAGGTGATAGAAACGCCTTTCACTTATAGCGCGTGGCGAAAAAAAATGGCGTCTTCGTTGGTAGCAGACGATTCATCTAACTAACTAGACAATAAAATGAACGTGTTTGCATTGGAAGTAGAAAAAATTCAATGATAAATATTAAGTGAGTCAGAAATAAAAAGCTGACGGGGGAGAAGAGAAAGGAAATAACGCAGTTAGAGAGAAGAATGAACCCGACTACACGGCACATTCCTGCAAGCGTGGCGACCTGTGCTACCCACACGCTGTGGAGAAATTTGACCTGGGGGGGAGGGGGGAGGTCCGCAGCATAAACGCCTGAAAATGTGACGCCTTTTGTCTGTTGTCTAGTTAATACCACACTTTTTATTTGAAACTCAACGGACAGATTTGCTGATGACGAAAATAGCGAGAAGGAAAAGAAAATAGATCTCCAGTCTGCCAAGGTGCCACAGGTGACAGCGATAGGTACACCCCCCACACATCCACATTTTGTGCTTTCTGTGATGTGATGTGTCCCTGTGCCATCACTATGACTACTTTAAAGGCTATCACGATTAAAATTTTGTAGAATTACAGAAGTTCTGTGTTGTTTCATGTTTGTCACACCTGTGTGGTGACACTGGTGACAATGTGACACTTATGTACAATATTATACTTCTGTGCACTTAACAAACATGTGGTAAGACATAGACATCTGAAATGCAGTATATAGGTAAGATATTGATTGAATATTCCTTGTTTTCAAAAGACAAAAAACCAGTTAAACAAAAAGTATGCCTCATCAAGACATATAAAACAACCGGTGTTATGAGGACATTGTGTGACACATCGTTGAAGTACAATTGCACACAAACATTAATAAACACGTTAGCTAGGCATCAGTTCTTTATTCAACACTTACATGTATGAATTTGTGTCTATTCCGTATATATTTTGCTGGTTTATTGTATACAACATACTTTTACCTGTGATTGGTGACAAATAAGGTGACAACGACACGACATTTTGTGACCAGACATGTAAACTTGCCTTAAAATGCAAGTACAAAGATATATATAGCTTGTGACAAAATTTCAGCTTGATAGCTTGTCATGCACACAGACAATTGTCTCAGGAGTAGACTATGTCAGTTTGGGGTAAAAAACTTTCAAAGAATTCAAAATCTACAGGCAGTTTAGCTCTGTAGAATTCAACAACAAGAGGGTTAAGAAACAATCAAATCATTTCATACATGTATGTGTTTCAGAAGTCAGAATGTGAATACCCTCTTGGTACCAGGTGGGAAAAATCGGTGGCATACACAAAATCTCACCATCGGTGAACCTTTAAGTTTTAGGAGAAGAACAAAAAAAAAATTCACACATACCATTCACATGCATCGCACCCTAAGCATATTTTATGACACAAAATTAACAGTGTCTATGGAGTCCTTACACTTGATTTTTTTCTCCGATGAATTTCTCAGCTAGAGCTCTGAGGTTCACCAAAGGTGAGATTTTATGTATGCAGCCATTTACCCACAATTACGGTAGCCACATTCCAGCTTCGGAGGTAGCCTTACACATAACAATGCAGAAATATGGGAATAGCGAAAGATGTTGGAAAAAATCTTCTGGCCAGATACACATCTGTCAAGTGTAAGCTTTAGGCTAAGAAAGCAGGTCTTTCCAAAAACAACAAAAACAGGAAAGGTGCAACAGCCTACATTAGACTCCCTCAACCTGGGCACATGAATGCACTGTTTTTGCATCTAACAAGAGAAATCACCAAGAAAAGTAAAGCCTGGTGACTTAGTCAAAATGATAAAACTAAAAAAAAGGAGACATTTTTGTGGTTGAATTCATGAAACGGTTGTGGATCTTCTATCTAAATCTATGTACTCAAAAATGCCAGTCCAATCCAATCCAATGATGTTTGCTTAGATCCCCGCCGACCGCACAGGCCATATCCGGGGCTGTATCTATACAAAAAAGTCCCTTGCGGTAGAATAACAGCACCAAGTGAAAAAAGCAAAAATGTTGGTTTCAGATATCAACAGTTCACAATACATGAACCTGAAGCAACAAACTTACAAGCCTTTAAGAAAGAGAAAAGGAGTATTAAATGCATTTTCACCAATGCGAGGAGTAACAATGTATGGCTTATCACCTCTTCAAATCAAATGGGTTTTGGGGGTTATATTTTTAAGAGCTGTGCCATTTTGTTATACGCAAAAAATTCATGTTTACTTGCACAAAGCTCCACACACAAGAAAAACTCTCTGTTATGGTATCAGAAAGTGTATGTGTTAGTTTTAGCTTACTGTAGCAGACGATTCCCACAATGCGCATGCTCAGTTATATGTTAATGTTTACATCCGCCAGCCTCGTGGTCACTCTGGCTGGCGAGTGCTTCTACCACTCTTTCCATCACATGAATAAAGCCATAGAAACGACATTGAGTGTCAAATCTTTGTGCAACAGCGAAAGCAAATCATCATAACACTCTCCTTTCACGCTATTGAAATATATGTGGTGCAGAGGCTTGATGGAAAAAAGCAGATCACTGCTTACACAATGTACCATCTGGAAAAAATAAAAATTTGATTGATTGATTGATTGGTGCTCCACCACGAAATGAGTCGCTTAGCACTATTACCCAATTTTGGGCTAGGAGCCTTTAAAGGCAGGTGGGGTCAAGTTGTCAAATTTTGAGATTTTGATTGATTATTAAACTAGATCTGTTTTATTTTACCTTATAATGAAATATCAAGGCATAATTTTTTATTCCTTTTGCTTTTTAAATGTGTTTTGAAAATACCAAAGCACTCATTCTGACAACCTGTTACTAAAATAAAATTGCCCATATTCTCATTTTGTCCCATCCTGCAGTCTATCATTTCAATTTGTAATAATGTTGCACAGAATTATCCGATTTTCAATCTGTTTTTTGTATTTGATAGCCACTTTATTGCACATTAATAACATTGTCAATGACTAAAAATTGATCTCTGGTGCACTCCGTCTCATTATGTGTGGAGCGTCACATATTTTTACTACATAACTGAAAAACTATCAAGTGTAATACATCTAACAAAACTGAGGCCTACAAACACACCCGGTTTGTGTTTGTTGTCTGTTCTTTATATTTCAAATTACTAATCTTTCTTTTTAAAAAAAAAAAAGTACTTCTTGTTCCAAAAATCCTTTCAATACATCATTATTTTTATGATACCCTTTTGCTGTTTTCAATTCACAGATTTTTAATACCTTGAAGTTGATGCACTGAATAGGCACTTCCTGTATCATGTACTTTCTATACCACAACGATTTTCAATACCTGATGCACTGAATATTGCAAGCTATTTACAAGTGACTGTTTTAATCTTTCTTTTCAGTCATTCAACAATAAGCTGCAAAAAATTCAGTATAATCAATGAGAATGTTTGTAAACAGTTTGTAACACATGCATGCAAATCAGAGTGTGAATGATTATGAGACTGCAGACTGAAATAGATTTCAAATATAATCAGTAGCATTGAAAAAAAAAAAAAAAGAACAGCCCCCCCCCCCCCCCCCCCCCCAAAACAAAAAAACCTTCCCCAAAAAAACAAACAAAAAGAAATACCCCAAATCCCCCCCCCCCCCTGATTTAATAAATTGGTTTTTTTTTTTTAATTTATATTTTAAAAATGTTTTATTTCTTTTTTTTGTGGTTTTTTTTAATAAAAAAGTTTTTACTCAGCTGCCCAGAGAGCCTGTCATGGCACTTCATACATCATCACTTTCAAAAAATAACATGGAATGTTTGGTTGCAATCTTTCTAAACTTGCATCTTGTCTTCCATGTCTAAGTTTCACAATAAAGTTCAATCAAAAAAAAAAAAGAAAAGAAAGAAAAGGTACCTTTTTAAAATATAACCCTACACACCGGGTATTGGGAGAATTTACACCAAACATGAATGGTGACCAACAAAAAAAGGATGCATCATTAACATGAACAAGAAATAGATGAATACCTTACTTTTTCCTCTTCTGACTTATATCGCCATAAGCATTTGTACCAGACATAATAACAAACCCTCCCATCAGGGATGCCAATTTGTCTCAACAACAAAAAATGTACAAACAAAACTCTGCCCGTCTGGGGCAAAAATAAAGGTTTGTCTCAACCCATTCATAACCGATATCAGCAATTTAAGAAAGAAGAACAGAAGAATATGAAAATCGGCATAAAAAAATTTTTACAAAAAATGTAATCATTATAAAACTCTTGTTCAAAAAAAATGTTTGAAACAATAAGCTCTAAAAAATCAAGGTTTGGAAAAAGGACATTTAATTGAAACAAACTGGACTCCTTTTACTGTTTGGAAATAAATAATGTAGGAAAAACAGAATGAAATAATCCTTCGTTCAAAAAATAAATAATGTCTGAATCAGAAAAAGAAACACCCAAGACGGGACAGAAAATGTCAGGTATTTAGCAATATCAGCAAATTTAGAAAGACAGAACAGAAGAAAAAGAATATTTGGCATAAAAAAATGTTTACAAGAAATGTAATCATTATAAAATCTTGTTCAAAAAAAAATGTTTGAAACAATAAGCTCTTTATAATCAAGGTTTGGAAATAGTTTCTGTCAGATATTCATGTTTGGTAGAATGGACACACCTTAAAAGGCAAACCACAGCAGGTGTGCGTGTCCACTAGCCCAGGTAAAAGATACAGGTGGACATGGCCACGAGCGAGGCCACGTCGTAGAGGTGGTCGATGAGGTAGGTGGGTGAGGGAGCGGGTGGGAGAAAGGCCAGGTGAGGGGTGTCCACCAAGGTGATCAGGAAGGCCAGCCCCGCAGAAAACTTGATGGCGTCCATCAGAGTTTTCACCTGGGAAGAACGTCCTGCAACACACCAGGGTTTATTAGGTTATGTTGTTGTAAAAAAAACAAAAAAAAAATAATAATAAAAAAAAGTGTGTTGTTGTGCATCCCCCAGCTTAACCCTTTAGTCCTGAACCAGGATTTGCTGGGACTGAATAATTGCCCCCCCCCCCCCCCCCGCCGCCGCTGTAGTCTAGTGGTTAGGGCATTGGACTCGTAATCTAAAAGTTGCGGGTTCGATCCCAGCTTTCGGCTATGGCGTTGTACCCTTGGAAAAGGCACTTTACGGCTATTTTCTCACCCCACCCTGGTGTTAAAAGGGGTACCAACCATGTGTTGGGGGTTAACCTGCGATAGACTGGCGTCCTATCCAGGGGGGAGTCTATGACTCTCAGTCGCTTAACGCCACAGAAACCGGGATAAGCACCGGCCTGATGAGCCTTGGGCTCGGGACAGACTTTCACTTTTTTTAACCCCCCCCCCCCCCCCCCTGAACTGGATTTACACACAGAAGATTTCCATCATGCTGTGACCATCACTGATTGCTATCACATGTCAAAGCTCCATCAGGCTAAGTAGAAACCCTGCTGAGAGTCTGGAAGTAATTATAGCTGCTGGTATGTACTTAGGAGGAGGGAAAGGCCAGTGAGTATGTGTGCCTGACCTAATTTCGTGATGGAATGCAAAATCTAGGGGCAGTTTGTGTTCAGAGAATCCGAATGCATGAGGGATAACACTGAGGGTCACCCAGAATGTGCACTATGACTCATTCATCCCCACCTGGGAATTCACAATGAGATTGAAATTGCACACTAGAATGAGATGTTTGCGTGTATGACTGTTTTCAAGTACCTTGCCATACAGGCAGCCATACTCCTCCAGAGGGGTGTTATTATAAATTACATGGATTGGTGGTCTGAAGTTGACGCATCAGCCTTGAAAGCGAAAAGTCTGGCTCGCAAGTGTGCGGTGGTTTGATCCCCGTTCGGCTTTTGGATGAGACAATAAACCAAGGTCCAGTGTTACATATAATTATTTAGTGCATGTTAAAGAACCCATGGCAATAAGAGAGTTGTCCCTGGCAAAATTCTGCAGAAATAAAGCCACTATGTTAAGGGAAACAAATACAGTTGCAGACAGGATCTGCTGTGACATAAAGTGGTATAAAATAAACAAAATAAGTTTGAAAGTTAATCAAGCTCTCACTTGGCCCAGGCCAAAAGCTGTGTCAGTTATTGATGTCAGCTAATTGCCAAGGCCTACACTAAAATGTTATGCTGTAAAATATGTTGAGAGCCAAGGCCTACACTAAAATGATTGTTATGCTGTAAAATGTGTTGAGATTGCCTTCAGCCATGACAAGCTC
Source organism: Stramonita haemastoma (assembly GCA_030674155.1). Lineage (NCBI taxonomy): Eukaryota > Metazoa > Mollusca > Gastropoda > Neogastropoda > Muricidae > Stramonita > Stramonita haemastoma. The sequence continues at coordinate 1,886 of JASPKP010005312.1, read as the reverse complement.
TTAACATAACAACCTGCACTCTCCTATAAAGGAGAAAAAATCCTATGAAGTTGGAGTATGGCTGCCTATATGGCGAGGTACTTGAAAACAGTCATACACGCAAACTCCTCATTCAGTGTGCAATTTCAATCTCACACTGATTTCCAGGTGGGATGAGTGAGTCAGAGTGCACATTCTGGGTGACCCCCCAGTGTGTTTAGCTAGGGAACGCACAACAACAACTCCTACTTGGGCTCAGTCATAGTCACCAAAGCAATGAAATCAGGTCAAACCAAATATAGCTGATAAAAGAAAATGTCATGATGACAACTGTGAAAGAGGTAAGGTTCTCAAAGTCTGCAGCCTCCAACACATGGATTTCTAGGTTCTATGCCACCAAATCACCTACTTCATGCTACTTGTGATCACCACCTAAATGGTAGGACAAAGGGTTGCATATGCAAAAATCTCACCACTGGTGAACCTCGGAGCTCTAACTGAGGAACAAAAAAAACAACAACAAAAAACTTCAACCCCCCCCCCCTGCCCAAATCCAACAAACAAAAAAAACAAGCAAAAACACTGAAACAGATGATATATATATTATATGTGTGTGTGTGTGTGTGTGTTGTGTGTGTGTGTGTGTGTGTGTGTGTGTGTGTGTGTGTGTTAAAATTGATATGTTGATAAAAATCAATATAACTACAAAAATCTTTTTTTTTTTCTTTATAACTTGGGGACCAGTAAATGTACATCCTAGACAAGATAAGTCAAAAGATTTTTACACATGAAACAAACTATGCAGCAATCTTCACATAAACTTAATCACAAAAAAAAACATCATTCTGGCTAGCTTGAAAAAAAATCTATGTATAATAAGTACAAATCTATAGACATAAAAATATATATTATTATATATATATATATATAAAATATATATTATATAATATATATATTTATATATATATTTCTTCTTCTTTTCTCATTGGTTTAATGTCCGTTCACTACAAGGTGATTTAGACAAAGGGTACATTCACGTTTAAGGAATGCACTGAAAAGGGGATGAGGGGAAAAAAATGAAAGGATAAAGAAAATAATGGATGATGATAAATTTATACAATTTCATTTATATAAACTGACCTACTGGTGACTGGCAAATACTTGCTGCAATGATATTAGGACATGCGACTCGGAATAAAACAGAACACTTTGGAAATTTCCGTATTTTCCCTTAGATCTATCCCTTTGCTTTTAAAACGAGGCAAGAGTACAGGGCCAAACAAACAGTATATGGTGGACTGATAAAATAGCAACAAGTACAGAAAACATCTTTGAATATTTAGTTTTCCAAAACATTTTAGACGTAATTTAAGAAGTACATATATATATATATATATATATATATATTTATATATATATATATATATATATATATATATAAAATATATATTATATATTATATATAAAATATATATATAATGATAAAATATATACTGATAAATATATATATATATATATTTAAAATTTTTATATATATAAAATATATATATATATTATTATATATATATATACACATATATATATATATTTATATATATGTACTTCTTCCAAAATTCCCTCAAAGGCCATGTTGAGTACAATGTGCATGCCTGGTTTTCCTGTGCTTGTAACTCTGCAGGAGGTTGCCAGCTGGCCTCAGCCAACACATTCTGACTTTTAAACAGTTTATTAAAAGGTTGCTTAATCAAAAAAAAAAAAGTCAGGGAGAATGGGCTGGGGAGGCAATAATATACGCAGGAGAGAGAGGGGATACTGATTAGAGAGGAAAGGGAGGGAAGAAACAAAGAGAATGATAGAAAAGGGGAAAATTTCAAGCACATAATTTCCAGTAAGTTGTTGTTGTGATT
>JASPKP010005311.1:0-16070 GCA_030674155.1 Stramonita haemastoma | reverse complement strand
TGGGGTTAAAGGGGAAAAAAACCTTTATGTTTATTTAATAATTATCATTCGTATTTGAATTATGATTCTTAACACAGGTTTTACGACACAGAGTTTTACTGCACTGAACTGCTGTATGGTTTGATAATCATTCTCTTGGCGGGGTTAAATTTCTTCTTATGGACGAGGGGCATTTTTGGGAGTATTAAGGGGGGCCCCCAAAAAACTTATTACATAAGATCCATAAAAATTAAAACATTTTTTTTTTTTTTTAAAAAAACGGGGGTTTTAAAAAAACATCTTTAAAAGGGGAAAAATTCCCCATGGTTGGTGGGGTGCACCCATACCACACAAAAAATGATAAAAGCCATTTTGGGGAAAAATTTGAGATTTTTAAAAAAAAAAAAAAAAAAAAAACCCGTTGTCAAAAAAAAATTTTTTCCCCAAAAATAAATTAAAAAATAAAAAAAAACAAAAAAAAAACTGAGATGAATCAGTCTTTTTGCGTAATTTATATAATTTATTTATTTATTTATATATTTTATTATTATATTATTTAATTATTTGGGGATGGTGTGTGTGGTTTTCCCCCTTTTCCTTCATGGGGTTTACCAGTTGGCCTGTAAGGGGGAAAATTTTTTTTTTGCGACCGGTTAGGGGGGGGGGGGGGGGGACTTTCGCCCCTTTAAAAAGTGTTGTGATAAACAATTTTTGTGCTTTGAAAAAATTTTCCACTTTTCCTTTTTTACTATGTCATATGGCAATTTTAAAACGTTTAAAAAGGCGCGCCCTTTAAAAAAAAAAGGGAAAAATTCAGGCTTGCCCTCTCCTCAAGTAAAAAAAAATAGTCACAGACGGCTCCAACCAAAAAAAAAAAGACAAAAAATCGATTGTTTTTAAAAACAATACTACGAAAGTTGCTTTAAAAAAAACCGCCTCTTTCCCCTTTTAAAAAATACTTGCCCCAAAAGAACCTTTACGGGGAAAAAAAAATTTTAAAAACAAGTGTCCAGAAAGGGGGCATAAAAAAAACACACCAAAAACTTCACATAAACCACACCCCCCACCCCCCCCCCCCTCCCCCCCCATCAAAAAAAAAAAAAGACCCATATTCAACCCATGAAAAGGGGAAAAAGTGAGCAAAGGGAAAAAAACAATCGGGACCAAAAAAACAAAAAAAAAAAAACCCCTCTCCAAAAAACTCAAAAAAATTAAAAAAACAAGTGCTGGAGTGGTTTTTGGGTTTTTGTTTTTTTGGTGTTTGTTGTGGTTGGGGTTGTGTTGTGTTGGTTTTTTGGTGTGTGGGTGGGTTGGTGTGTGGGTTGGTGTTTGTTGTTGGTCTGTGGTTGGTGTCTGTGTAGTGGGTTGTTTTTTTCTCTTGTAGTTTTTTTTTTTTTTTTTGGGGAAATTTTGTTTTCCTTTATTTTGTCTTTAAAATTTCTTTTCCCCTATTTTTTGCTTTTTTTATGGTTGAAGGTATGAAAAATTTTTGCTGTCCGGCTAAAATATTTATCGGGTTTTTTTTTTATCACTTGCTTTTGGGGTGGGGGATAGCTAGTTTTTTTTGGTATTTGTGAACTTCAAAGGAGGGGGGGTTTTTAAAAAAAAAGGGGGAAAACAGGGTCGATGTGTGTAAAAATCAAAAAAATTTTTTCCCCGCATTTTTGTGTTCCCTCTCAAAGCAGCGAATTTTAAAAAAAAAAAACAAAAGGTCCCCCAAACATAAAGGGGAAAATTACGTGAAAAGAAAAAAAAAAAAAGGGTTGTATATTTTGTACACCTCGACACAAAAAAAAAAAATCCTAAAAAAAAAAAAAACGTGCGGAATCTTAAGCTCAAATTTTCTAGTTCTTTTTTAGGCCCCTATGTTACAAAAAAAAGGGAAAAACCAAAAAAAAAAATTCAATTTTTAAAACAAAACTTTGTTATGGTCAAGGGGGGGAAAAAAAAAGAAATGCCCCAAAAATAACTGAAAAAAAATGTTAGCAGAAAAAAGTCAGCGCTAGGGGGACTTCTGTATGCAACGACACCTCTGGGAAAAAAAACTAAAACTTCAGAGGGTTAAGAAATGGGGGGCAAAAAAAGCAAAAAAAAACCCTTATTTCGAAAGAAACGGGAAGAGAAAAAAAGAAAATTGATAGAGAAAGAAAAAAAAAAAGAAAAGGGGGGGGAGAGGAGAGAGTGGAGAGAAAAGGAAAGAGGAGAGGGGGGGAAAGGGAGAGGGAAAGGAAGGAGAGAGAGAGGGAGGGAGAGAGAAGGGGGGGGAGGGAGGGGGGGAGGGGGGGAGGAGGGGGGGAGAGGGGAGAAGGGGAGAGAGGGGGGAGGGAGGGAGAGGGAAGGGAGGGGGGGAAGGGGAGAGGAAAGAGAGGGGAGGAAGGGGGGGAGGAGGGGAAGGGGGTGGGGGGGGAGGGAGGCGGAGGGGTGGGGGGGAAAAAAAAATTGGGGGAGTGGGGAGGAAAATGCCACAGCAAACTTTTTTTTCCAACCCGAAAAATGTGTCCCCCCAAAAAAACAGGGCCAAAAAATTTGCTCATACTTACCATGATTTTGATCTATTTTCTGTGGAACATAGTACTCCCACCACCATCCAAAAAAACTTTTGCTTACGGGAATATTTTTTTTTAATAAGAAGGCATTTTAAAATTTTGGATCCCAAAAAAAAAAAAAAACCAGCTTTAAAAAGTTTTTTACTTTTTGGGTTTTCATTGTCAAAAAACGAAAATTAAAAGGGGGGCAGTTTTTTAAAACTCCCCAACTTGTGTTGTTATTGAAGCACCGTGTACATTGGAAAATATATGAAAAATTCCCCCGTATTTTTGGCCCGGACTTTCTTTGCCGGGGGAGTAAGAAAAAAAATTTCTGACTACACACCCCAAAAAAAAATAAAAAATTTTTTTAGCGAAAAAAAATGTGTACTTTTTATCAGGGGGGATTTTAACTTTCCCCGTTTTTCCAAACACCCATGCACTTTTTTTACCTTAAAAAAAAAAAACTCCCGGAATAGACAGCACAAAAAAAGCAAGAAGAAAACACACAGAATCAAAAAAAAAACAAAGGGGAAGTGAGGTGGATGAAAAAAAACAATACTGAAGGGAAAACCCCAAAGGGGGCCCCAAACAGAAAGCAAAAATATTTTTTTTTTTTATTGTCTTTCTCTGGTGTATCTGGGGATTTTTTGTTTTCCCGTCGACTCCACTTCGCCAAAAAGTCTTGGTGGGGGGGGACTAAAAAAAACCCGAGATCCCCCCAAAAGCGAACCCGGGGAAAAACTTCTTGCACCCACTTTAAAAAAACCCGTTTTTTTTTTTCGGAAGAGTAGGGAATTGTGTGCCGGGGGAAAAAAAAAACAAGAGGGACAATATTTAAAAAAAAACTAATTTTTTTAAAACAGGGGGGATGAATGTAAAAAGCACTTTTGGTGTTTTTTTCCTTTTTATCTTTGAAATAAAAAAAAAAAATTTCCCCCCAAAAAAAAAAAAAAAAAAAAAATAAACAAAAAAAAAAACAAAAAAACAAAAAAACAAAAACAAAAAAAAAAAATCGGGGCCCATTTTTTTTTCCCAAATTTTTGGCTCACTTACACACAAGTAAAACGACGGAGCCCCCACTTTTTCTCCCAAATCTAGCTTATTTTACTGATTCGGATTCTGACCAAAAAAAAAAAAAAAAACGTGTTGCGGGGATGAATTTGGGTAAATGGATATTTTGGGGAAACCCCAAAAGCAGGGGGCCCTGATTTTTATAAAAAAAAATTTTTTTGCCATCAAACAGTAATAAAGATTTTTTTTTCCACCTGTTTGATCAACCCCATCATAGATTTTTCGCCCAAAAAGGAAAACCAAGGTTTTAACACCAGTGGAGTCCCCCCAAAAGGGGACCTCAGTTTTTTACTTAAAAAAAGGGTTTTTCTTTATAGCCCAAAAGGCGGTCTTTTTTTTTGGGGGTGAGATGTTTAGGGTTTTCAGTTTTTAAAAAGCCGATTTTTTTGCCTGTTTTTAAAAACGGGGTGATTTTTGGGGGGCCATATCCTTTCTGTTTTTTAAAAATCAAAAAAAAAAACTTTTGCATCAAAATTTTTCCCAATTAAAAAAAGCAAAAAAAATTTATGGGTTAATGAAACGATCTGAGATGGGGACCCTTTTCCCTTTTTGAAGACCAGCGGGGGAAAATCCCGGGAAAGCTGCAATAGTGCTTTCCCCCCATCATCGAATGTCTGGCTTAAAAAAAAATCATCTTCCCCATTGAAAACTTGTAAAAATAGATAAAGGGGGAAGGGGAGAAAAAAAAAAAAAAGAGGGGGACAGTAACGAGGGGGTGGGTTTTTTCCCTGTGATTCCCCAATGAGCGGGCCGGAGGGCTTTAAAAAAAATTGAGGGGGGGGAAAAGATATTAAAAAAAGGGGGAACCCTTTTGGGTTTTGCTACCCTTTGTCCCAGGGGGGTTAAAAGGGGTCTGAGGGGGGACTGTCATGATTAAAAAATTTTTCGGCCCCATTTTTACCCCCAAAAAACTCCCCCGGGTCAACTCTTTCCCCCTTTGTTGCTTCGGGGCAAAGGGGATTTCAAGTTTTAAATATTAAAAAAGTTTTGGGCCTAACCCTTCCCCCCCCGGGGCCCCCAAACAAAACTGTAAATTATGGGGTTTAGGGGGGGCACCCCCCCTTTTATTCCAGTCGTTTTTTTCTTGATTGGGGGTTTTCTTCAAAATTACCCCTCTTACCACCCACAACCCCTTTCCCACTCAATGAAAACCCCGGTTTAAACAACGGGGGGAAAAAAACGCCTGGAAAGTTCCCCCCAAAAGTTAAAAATTTTTGGTGAGCCCCTTTTTAATTAAAAAAAAGCATCGCGGATTTTTTTAAAAAAATTTTTGCGGGAAAAGGGGGCTTGAGGAAAAAATCAGGGGACAAATGGTTGATTTTTAAAAAAAATAAAATTTTCCGTTTTCCCTCAACACTTTTTGCATTATCTTGGAAAAAAATTTTTCCTCAAAAAAAAAACTTTTGGGGCTTTTTAAAATTTTTTAATTTAATTTGTAATAAAATTCCAAAAAATTAAAAAAAAGGGCGCTTTTTAAACTGCCCCTACTTTTCTTTTTAAACGCCCCTTTTCCCTTAAAATTTGGCCATTTTGCCTAAAAAGGAAAATATTAAAAAATGCTTAAAGGGGGGCGGGGTTAAAAAAAAAAAAATCTTTTTTCCATTTTCTCGTGAAAAAAAAAATTTAAAATAGTTTTCTCTACCCCCCTTTGTCCTTCCCCTTTGCGGCTGCTCTTGCCCCAGCAACTTCTTTCCACCCTTTCCAAAAGAAAAGCGCGAGGGGTCCTTTACCCCAATTTTATTTTGCCCCGTTCCCCCGGGGTCCCCTGCGTGGGGGCCTTTTTATTTTGACGGGGGGAAAACGGTCCAAGTAAAACAGGTTCTAGTTTTCCTCCTGAAAGGGAAAAGAAAAAAATTTTCTTGCAGCTTTTTTTTTTTTTTACGGGCCTCGGCAAAATTCAAAAACATGGTTGGGGGGGGGGGAATTGAAATTTTTAAAAAAAAGATTTTCCGGGGGTGCTCCTTTGGACCTTTAAAAAATTTTAATTATTTGGGGGATTTACTTTCCCACTAAAACTATGGGGGAAAAATTTTTTACTCCCCCCTTAAAAACATGTGGGACTTTAAACCCCCAAAACTTGGGGGTTTTGGTTTCCCCCCTTTTTGACAACCCCCAAAAAAATTTTTTGAAGGGTTTAAAAAAACTCCCCCCGAAGTTTTGGTTTTTTGAAATTTGGGAAAAAAAACCGGGGAAAACCCCCCCCCTTTTCAAAAGTTTTTTAAAGGGACAGATTTAAAAACAAAATTTTTGGGGGGTAAAAATCCAACCACAAAGGGATTCCCCAAGCATTGGTCCGTTAAATTTTAAGTCATTAAAAGAAGCAAAAGTTGAACAATCCAGGGCTAACAAAAAAAAAAAAAACCAGCCATTTTCGCCCCCCTACTATCCCAAAAATTTTAAAAAAAAAACACCCTACCGCCTTCTTAGATTTTCCACCCTCCTCCCAAAAATAACCTACCTCAATTTTTCCTGCTCATATTTTTTCCCCCTTCTTGGGGTCCCCCTTTCCCCCCTTTCCCACAACCCCCACAACCTTAAAAAATCCTCCCCCACCCCCCCCAAAAATTTGGGCCCCCGGCCCCCAAGAAACACCCCCCCCAAAAACAAAAAAAGGCCCCCCACCCCAACCCCCCCCCCCCCCCAAAAACAAACCTCTCCGTTAGCAGTTTTCTGTTGACCTTTCCCGGGTTTTGCTGGGGGGGGGAAAAAAGTCAGGGGGGACCAGTTTCTTGGGGCCCAATATGGGGTTCCCTTTTCCTTCCCCATCTTTCTTTTCTGCACACACCAAACCAGCCAAAAGCACCGGGGGGGCCCCGCGTGGCACACGTTTTTGGGCGAAAAACTACGGGGGGAAAAATTACATTGTGTGTTTTTTGGTTGGGGTTTTGGGGGTGTTGTTTTGGGTTTTTTGTGTGGTGTTGTGTGGGGTGTGTGGGGGTGGGGTGTGTGTGGAGAGGAGGGGAGGGAGAAGGGAAAGGGGAGGAAAAAGGAGAGGGGGGGGGAAAAGGGGGGAAGGGGGGAGAGGGGGGAGAGTGTGTTGTGTGGGGGTTTCAAAGTCAAAGTCAAAAGCCAAAGTAAAAAACTTTTTTTTTCCGTGGTAAATTGAGTAAGCGCCCCAATTGTTTTTTTTTTTTTCAAAGCCATCCATCTAAAAAAAAAAAAGGAGACAAAAAAAAGGGAGGAATAATCTATTTGAACAAGGAAAAAAAAATTTAAAAGAAGTGTTTTTTTTGTTTTTGTTTTTTGTGTGTGTTTTGTGCTTTTGCGTGCGTGTTTGCGGTTGGGGGGCTTTGGGTGTGTTTTACATGCCAAACAGGACACAAAAAAAAATTTAACAAGGGGTTTTAAGACCCCACAGGGGGGGACAATTAACAAAATATTCACGGACGTAATCAGACACCTAAAAAAAGCTTAGTAAAATATTTTTTGCCCCCCTTAAAAAAACCTTGCATAAAAAAAAAAACAAATGGATGAATGTTTTGTCCCATTTTACCCCTTTTGGGGTATGCACTACTCACATATTTATGTTATTAAAATAATCTCTCTCTCTCTCTCTCACTCTCTCTCTCAGTCTTTTTGTTGCTTTTTAAATCTTTTTGGTGTAAAATTTCTTTTACTTTTTTTAAAAAAAGTACAGTACGAATCAGAAAAAAAAAAAAAAAAAAAAAAAAAATAAAATTTTGTTTGGCACTTATTGCCCCAGTGTAAAAACATCTGTACCAAAAAAGCTTTTTTTCCATTGGTATATGGGGGAAAAAAGTCTTAAACAATGTACATAAAATCCAATACCCGGGGGACCCCCCCAACCCCCCAAAACATACCAACACCCCACACTGAACCCCCCCTCCTTCCCCTTTTCCCCCCTTCTTCCCCCCCTACACCCACTTTTTCCGTTTTTTCACCCAGCGCGTTTTTCCCCGGGGTTGCCGCCACCTGTTTTTTTGAGGGCCTTTTTTGATTTTTTTTCCAGCACCTGCATGCTGTGTTCGGGGGGGGGGAAAATGGTCCCCCCTTTGTGGGGGCCCCCGGGTGGCCGGGGGACAGTTTGTAGGTTTTTTCCCCCCGGGATGTCCGCTCCTGGCACCTTTTTTCTGTGGCGATTTTTCATCATTGTCGGGGTTTTAAAAAGGGGGGGAAAAAAAAAAAAAACTACATGTTTTTCTCAGAAAAAAAAGGGAAAAAAAAAATTTTACATGCTTTCTCCGTAAAAAAAAAAAAAAAAATACAGGTTTCTCAGATAAAAAAAAAAAAAAGTACATGATTTTCAAAATAAAAGAAAAAAAATACATGTTTCTCAGAAAAACTACTTTTGCTTTTTTCAAATAAAAGAAAAAATTTTAATGCTTTCTCAAAAAAGGAAAAAAAAAAAAAAAAAACTTTGTTTTAAATTCAGTTTTAAAAAAAAAAAAAAAAAAAAATTTAATGTTTATCAGATAAAAGAAAAAAAAATTTACATGCTTTCGGGAAAAAAAAGAAAAAAAAATTTTTGTTTTTTCCAGAAAAAAAAAAAAAAAAAAGATTTTACTTTCTCAGTTTTAAAAGAAAAAAAAGTGCTTTGCTTTTTTTCAGTTTTAAAAAAAAAAAAAAAAATCTGCTTTATCGGATAAAAGGAAAAAAAAATACATGTTTTTCTCTGTTAAAAAAAAAAAAAAAAAATAATTTTTCTCAGAAAAAAAAAAAAAAAACCTTTTATAGATAAAAAAAAAAAAAAATTTACTTTTTACATTCTTAGTTTAAAAAAAAAAAAACCCACTTTCTCAGAAAAAAAAAAAAAAAAAAAAAATGCTTTGTTTTTTTCAAAAAAAAAAAGAAAAAAAAATACTTTTCTCAGATAAAAAGAAAAAAAAATGCATGCTTCCTCAGGTGAAAAAAAAAAAATACATGCATTTCCAGAAAAAAAAAGAAAAAAAAAAAAAATTTTTAAACTTTTCTCGAAAAAAAATAATACTTTTTTTCGTAAAAGGGGAAAAAAAAAAACAAAACTTTCTAAAAAATTTAAAAAGGGAAAAAAAAATTACTGCTTTCTCTTTTTTTAAAGAAAAAAAAAAAATTTTACTTTCTCAGAAAAAAAAAAAAAAAAAAATTTTACATACTTTAAGATAAAAAAAAAAAAAAGGACTTTTGTTTCTCAGGTTTTAAAAAAGAAAAAAATTGCATGCTTTTTTCAGATTAAAAAAAAAAAAAATTTACATGTTTCTTTTTACATTTAAAACCCTGGGGGAATATAGTGGGGGAAGTTTTTTTTTTTCTTTTACGGGAAATTTTTATGTTTTCCACTGCACATAATTATGTGATGTTTCCTTTTTCAAAAGAGTCCTTGTTACCTCGGGGAAAAAAATTTATACATGCATGTTTTGCGAAGGAAGAAAGGGGGGGCTTTTCGTTTTAAAAATTTTTAAAAAAAAACAATCAAGGGCAAAAAACCCCGTTGGGGGTTTTGTACAATGTAGGGTAGACAAAAAAAAAAATTTGGGGGAAAAAAAAATAAAAAGGGTGAGGAGAGAGGGGGGATAGGAGAAGGGAGAGGGAGAAGAGGGGGGGGGGAGGGGGGGGAGGGAGAAGGGAAGGGGGGAGGGGAAAAGAGGAAGGAAGAGGGGGTGGAGAGGGAGAAGAGATGGGGGGAAAGGAGGTGTATGTAAGGTGTGTTGTATATATGTGTGCATGTATATGTGTGAATGTGATTGTTTTGGGGGGGGGTGAGTGGAGGAGTGGTAGGGGAGGGGATTTTAAAGTGAGTGAGTGTGGGGGTGTGTTTGGCGTGTGGGGGGTTTTGGTGGGGGTGTTTTTGTGTCTGATATTTTCCCCCAAAGGGGGGGGGGGAAAAGGGGAGAAAATATGACCAAAAAGGGGGGCGTTGTACGGTTCTGAGTTTGTTCGGGCAGGGCCCCAAAGGGGGGCGGTTGTTTTTCAGCTCCGGCCTCAGGTCATTGATGGCCTGCAGGTGACCGCCCCCTCGCCCAGGAAAAAACTTTTTCCCCCGGAAAACCACACCAACCAGGGGGGGACACGTCCCCCTTTTTAAAAAAAAAAAACCTTTGCAAAAATTTTACAGATATTTGTTTTTTGCTTATTGTCTTTGATTTTTTAATTCGCTTTAATTTTTCCCCCTTTTTCCTAGGCAAATTTCTGGAATTTGGGGACCAAAATGGGGGTTTTTTTTTGTGTCCCGGGCGGCCCCCGTTTTTCCCTTTTCCCAATGAAGGGAAAGCCGAAAAAACCGTTTTTTGGTTTTTTTTTTTTTTACTGTTTGAAATTAGGAAAAAAAACTTTTAAAATCGTTTCCCTTTTGTTTTCATAAAAGTCTTTAAAAAGTTTTTTGTAGGGAAAATTGTCTTCAGCTTTTGGGGTTTTTTAAAAGAAAAGAAAATCCGCAGCTCTCCCAAAAAATTTTGGGGCGGGTGGTGGTTTTGGCTTTTTATTTAATCCTCTCTCTCTCTTTTTTTCTCACTCTGCATGTTTTTTTTCTACTTTTACATTTTGTTTTTCCTAATTTTTTTAAAAACTTTAGATTCTCAATCTTTACATGGCACTCCTAAAAAAGAAGGGAAGCCCAAAAAACCCTTCACTAATAAAATCCCGACCAAAAAAATTTTTTTTCTTTTTCCCTCGGCGGTTAAAACCCTACCGGGGTTCATTTTCTCGGAAAATCTGGTTCTGGGGCCGTCCTTGGGGGGAAAAGGCCTTGGGGGGGCCCTCAGTTTTTTTGGGCCCCTTTTGCGTTGGGGTTTGGCCCCAGGGGGGAGCCCCTTTCCGCCCCGGCTTTTTAAATGTTTTCCCCCCACCCCCTTTTTCGCTTGGGGGGCCTGTTTTTCTCCTGGTTGTGGATTTTTGGACGCCAAGCTGCCCCACAGTTCTTTTTTGTTTTCATTGAAAAAAAAAAACGATTTTAAAGAAAAAAGTTTTTTTTTTTCGTGGGTTTTGTTTTTTCTCTTTTCATCCTTTTTGGTTTTTCCCGTTTTTTTTATTGCGCTGGCGGCCTGTTTTTTTTTTCTTTTGATTTTTTGATTTCAAAATCCGTCAGTTTTTCACGTTTAATCTTTGTTTTTAAATTTTAGTTTAAGAAAAACTTTCCCCCCGGGCCCATCTACTATTACACCACTGCCAACCCGTTATCCCAGCAAAGGTACGTAGCAAGGACTAAATCGTTTTTTTAAAAAATGATGCAATTTAAAATTTTAAAAAAAAAAAAAGCCTCACTGACAGAGGGGGGGGTCACTTACCTGCAGTTTTGCAGAATGGTCTCGAGATTTTTGGGGGGGTCCCGCTGACTTTTCCCCTGATTCCCCTTGGGGGAGTCGGCTTCTAAACGGTTTCCGGGTGGCGAGGGGAACGTCCTCATGGGGAGCGGTCCACTTCCCCTTACTTTACCTGCAATTTTCGTTTTAGTTTGGGGGGCCTGCAAATTAGATTGGGGGAAAGTTGAGGTTACCTTTGGTAGTCCTGGGGATTTTCCTATCCTAAAAAAAAAGCATAAAATCGGGGTTCAATTTTTCCCCATAGAATTTTGCTCTGTGGTGTGGGGTGTGTGGGGTGTGGTTGTGTGGGGTGTGGTTTTGTTGTGTTGTGTGGGTTGTTGGTGTGTTTGTGTGAGTGTGTTTTTGTTGGGTATATGGTGTGTGCGGGGTGTATGTTCTGTATGTCTGTCTGTCTGTTGTCTGTCTGTCGGGTTTTATGTATGTGTGTGTACCAACTTCTGTCAGCAACCCCCTGGGACGTCATTCCATTTTTTTCGTTGGCGGCCAACCCCCGGGCCTTGTAGGGGGGGTCTCTGCCGGCCAAAAGGGGTTGGCCCTTTGGGGAGCTTTTCCAGCTGCTGGTTCGCTCCCGGGGCATTCTCCCACGTTCCGCGGGTTGCCCTGGCTTTTGGAATGGGCTCCCGCAAAGAGTGGGAAAAAACAAAATTAAATACTTACCATTTTCGGGGCCCTTTTAATCGCGTCAAAAATTTTGTTTGGTTTTAAAATCTTTATTGCTGTGGGAAGCAAGGGTTGTTTTTTTTTTGTTGTCGGTTTTCCCAAAGGACAAGTTAATCCCCGTTTTTTTTAATTTTTTTCCAAAAAAAACACAGTTAAATTTCCTCCATTCTTTTTTTTTTTTAAAAAAAGGGGGGACCCAGTTATCCGGGTTTTTTTTAGGTCCAAAAAAAATACAGTTTGTCCCCCCTTTTGTTTGGTTTCTAAAAAAAAAAGCCCCCCCCACCACCCGTTAAGGGGGCCCCTTAAGGGGGCCCCCCCTGGGGCTAAAAAAAAAAAAAAGATTGCTATGTATGTAAAGGGGGGGGCTTTTTTCATTACCTTGGTTTTTCCCCCCATTTTGATCCCCCAGGGTGTTGGGGTCACTGGCGGCGGGGCCCATCCCGCCAGCTTGGGCTCTGCCGGGGGCAGCCATTTGGGGGTTTTTATGGCTGGGAAAACCCCCACCATGCCCCACCAAGAAGATGCACGGCACCACACATTTCATGACACACATTTTCAAACCCCCCCACACCCCCGGGGGGTTTTAAGTTTTCAAAAACAACATAATATGTAAAATTTTAGTTGGGGCCCCCTTTTTAAAAAAAAGCAATTTTTCCTTTTTTTCCATTGATTTAAAGGTAAAAGTCAGTTGACCCCCCTTTTGGAAAACCCTTTCCCCCTTTTTATTAAAAGTAAGGTGGGGCCCGCCGGGCAAAAGGGGGGGGGGGCAAGTCCTTCAGGGGCCCCCGGAGGGCCTTTTGAGTACCACGTATTTTTAGGGGGCCCCCGGAGGTTTGTCTGAGGGATTTGGCAGGAGGGAAGAAAAGTAAGGGGGCAAGGTCTGGTTCGGTGTCGGGGGTCAGTTACAGTATACCCTTTTTATTTTTACAAACTTACGATTTATGAAAAAATATGTGTTTTTTAAAAAGTTTATTGTAAAAAAACCCGGGGAGGGGCAAAGGGGGGGGGGGCTTGTGGTAAAGGAACCCCCTAGGGATGGAGCTATTCAATATGGGAGTTCTAATCATTTTGCTAAAAATAGTGGAAAGGTACACTGCCCAAAAGGGCAGATTTTCAGTTTTTTTGATTTTTTTTTTTTTTTCTCTTTGACAATAAGTAGCCCAGATATTTTTTTTTTTTCGTCTGGGGGGGCCAAAAAAGGGGCACAAAGGTTTTTTTTGGGTTTTTTATTTTTAAATGGGGCTTTTTCTGTCATGTGGGAAAAGTCAAAAAACCCGTTCATTTTTTAAGACAGGGAAATAGATATTTAAAAAAAAAAATTCGAATAAAAAAATTGAATTGGATTTCCTGACAGCATAGGGTTTTTAAAAAAAACAAAAATACTGTTATAAAAAAAGTTTTTCCATTTCCATAACGTTATGGCTTCATCCCCTTTACAAATCTTTTTTTTTCACCACCCCCGCCCCCAGTTTGTTTTTTTTTTTTAATTTGTGCATTGGTTTTTTGAATATGTTTGCTACAAAAAACATCCATCTAGTTATGGCCATTAAAAAATTCAGTTAAAATCTTTTTAAATTGCAAAAAAAAAAAATTTTTTCCTGATGATGCTAGTTGCAAAAAAAAAAAAATCTTTTTTTGGTTCTTTTCTTTCCGATTTACAAAAATTTAAAAAAAAAAAGCCCAACTAAAAAATGGGGGGGCCCTGGGGACTTTTGTTTTACAAAAAGCATTGAGAAAAAAAAATTCCCCCGAGGGGGGATGTTATCAGGAATGGATGTTTTTTCCTTTAAGGAACACACTGTAGGGCCCACATAAAAAAAAAGTTTTTTTAAAAAAAAAAAAATTGTTGTGTGTTTTATAGGTTTTCGCACACGAGCCCGCGTTTCACACGACCACAGGGGGGGGGCCCAACCACACCCCCCACAAAAACCCCCAACACCACCCCCAAACCCCCACCCACCCCCACCCCCCCCCCACCCCCCCCACACACAACCCAAAACAAAAAAACAAAACACCCCCAAAAACGATTTTAAACTCCTGGAAAAAAAAAAAAACTGTTAAAAATTTGGTGTAAATTTTTTTCTGGGTTAAATGTGCCATTGAGGCAATCAATCAAAAGTTAAAGCAAAAAAAGACACACACAAATTCAAACTTTACATTACCCATGCTTTATGTTGGGGGGTAAAAAAGGATAATAGGCAGGGAAAAAATTTAAATTTTAGGGGAAGCATGTACACCACGGGGGGGCGCGCACACACACACGCACCCCCCAACATTTTACCCCCCCCCACTCACACACTCACCACCCCCACCCTTGGAAAAAAAAAAAATTTGACATGGGGCTTGGCACACACACACCTTTCATAAAAAAAGCTCAAAATGATTTTTTTAAAAAAATCAAAAAAAACGATTTTGGGTTTTTCCAAAAACGTTTTCATTTTTTCTGGAAATTCCTTTTAAAACCCCAAAAAGGTGTTAAAAGTTTATGAAAAAAAAAAAAACCCTTTTTAAGTTTAGATGGTAGTTATGTAATGCAGACAAAAAAAAACTTGTGAAGAAGTAAGTATGGAAAGGTGCTGTTTATCAATGGGGAGAAAAAACCCCCCACACACACCCCCAACCCACACCACACACCCCACAAAACCCCCACCCAAACATCACAGACCAGACACACACCAAAACCCCAACCACACCAACACACCCCCCAACAGGGTGGCCATCCCAGCAGCGTGGGGATCTTCAAAAAAAAAGGGGGGCTTCAGGGGCCGGGGCCAAGGTTTGTGTGACCGTTTTTTCCCCTCCTTCCCTGTAAGGATTGGGGCTTGGAGGCACACGCCAGTTCATTTATAAAAAAACGCCTCAGCTTTTTGGGGGCGGGGCTTTCCTTTGTTTTTGGGTTTTTTTTCGTTTTCCTCAGCTGGGAACTCCCAAAAGGTTTTTCCCCCCAAAGGTGGAAAAATTTGGTATGAAAAAAACCCTTTTTATTTCCACCACCCAAAAATTTTTAGCTTTTTTCTGTCTGAATTTTTTGGGATGAAGTCTAAAAAAAGACCCCCCGTGTCATTTCATTAAAAAAAAAAAATTTTTTGTCAGGGCCCCTTCTTAAAAAAAGACGAATGGGGTATCTTTTCAAAAGGAAGAACGGTTTTTTTTAAAAATTGTGGGACAAGATGTTTTGCGTATATTCGCACCGGGGGGGTATCGATTTTTATCCTCTCATCCGAGGACTTTTTAGGGGGGTTTTTTATTTAATTTTTATGTCAACTCCCAAAAGAAAAAATCCCCCCCTTTAAAAAAGGTGTTTTTTTGGGTTTTTGGTGTTAAAAAATTTGGGGTGTCCAAAAAGCGAGCGAATAAATGCTCAAAAAAAAAAACCTTATAGAAAAAAAATTTTTTCTTTTTTCTTCAAAAAAAAAAAGGTTTTAAAGGGGTGTAAAAAACGTTTAGTGCCGTGAATTCTGTGATTAAAATCTTACAAGCAAAGGGGTTTTTCACTGGAAAATGTTAATGTAATTAAACCCTGGGGTAGAGAGGGAAAAAAAAAAAATGGATTAATTAGACCCAAAGGAAAAAGCCCAAGAGTTTTTTTTTAAAAAAAACGGCTTGGTCGGGTTTTTTTTTTTTTTGTGGCGTGTGGTGGTTTGGGGTGTTTGGTTTTTTGTGGGTGTGGGTGTGTGTGTGTTTTGTGTGTTTTTTTTGTTTTTTGTGTGGTTGTTTTGTTGTTGTGTGGTCGTTTTTTTTTTTTTGGGTTTGTTTTAAAAAAAAACCAGGGCGTTTTTTTTTTTTTTTTTCCTGTTCTTTGGTTTTTTAGGGGTTTTCTTTTTTTATTTTTTTTAGCCTTTTTTTTATTGTTTTTTTTTATACAGTAATTTTTTCATATTCCCCCCCCCCCCCTTTCCCCCCCCTCCCCGAAAGTTCCCTCTTATCGCTCTTTAATTTTATGCTACCTGGTAGTATCACTTCAAAAAAAAAAACAGAATTTTTTTAATTTTAAAAAAAGGATTGACACGACAGTTTTTCCACTCAAAAAAATAAAAAAAACGGGAAAAATTTAAAAAAAATATTAAAAAAAAAAAATGATGGGGGGGGAATGAGAAAAAAAAAAAAAATGAATTGAAAGGGGGAATGATGAGCTGACCGCTTGACTGGGTGACTGGGGGGCTTGTGGGGTGATGACTGTTTTACCCGCTTGCCTGCTTTCCTGCCTGCCTTTGCCTACCTGCCCTGCCTGCTTGCCCGACTGGCGCCCGGCCTGCCCGCCTGCCAAAAACCCGCTGGGGTGCTTTTGCCGGGCCCAAAGGGGAAAGGGGGCAACGACAACATTTTCAAAAACCACCCCGGCACATCACTCACCTCCGCAGGGGGGGGTGAAAAATGGTCAGCTGGGGGAAAAAAACCTTTTCCCCAAAACCTCCCCCCCTTTCCCCCCCCATGGGTTGGGGGGTTTTGTCCGCCCCCGGGTGGGGGGGGGTTTTCCCAGGGGGCTTTTTGCAGGTCGATGCGGCCCCGGGTCCCCCCAGTTCCTCATCACCTGCTCCGCGTGCAAGCGGGGGCCCCGTCGTCGGGGTCTTTTTTG
>JASPKP010005310.1:5000-16070 GCA_030674155.1 Stramonita haemastoma | reverse complement strand
GAGTGCGAATGTATGCGTGTGTTGTGTGTGCGGTACATGAATGTGTGCGTGGCGCACGCTTTCATAAGGTTTACGTTTTTACACAACAATTTTTCTACAAATCACAGAATTGACCTCCCATAACCACCCGCCTCTGAATACCAAACAGAACACGATCCACCTACAAGACATTGATGTTCACATAGACTTTTTCCTTTGCAGAGCATTCCACCAAAACGACCATAGTTTTGATAAACAGCCTTTTTCTGCAAGGGCAAAAACATACAAAATTGAACTTTGATTTTTGTTGTTTTTTTAAACAAGAGTTTTGCGAAACTGAAACTTAGAAATGAAATGGGAATTGAACAAAAGAAGAAGTCGTGCAAAAAAAAGCAAACAACAAGAACACCGAGAAAACTTGAAGGAAAATATAAAAAGCCTGGCAAAAATTTACCAGAGACTAATACAGTCAAGAAATTGAAACTGCATCACCCTTGAAAAAAGCTCATCTTTACTCAGTTTTGATATGAGAGCATTAATAAAACTACGGAAAAAGTGTGATCTAGATAGAAATAGTTCTTCCCACTTTTCTTGTTTAATACGAAATAAAAAGTTATACCTGATTTTTTTTTTAATAATTGGTTTTGTTTGTAAGAAAATATTTTTCACATTTTTTCTTTTCTTTCTTTTTGTTTCCCGTCATTGTATATACTCTCCTGGGTTTATTAATCTTATCGTCCAAAAATTAGAAGATATTAACAGTGCTATCATTATATATATATATAGAGAGAGAGAGAGAGAGATCTAGATGTATAGATAAAAGATATAGATATAGATATAGATATATAGATATATAGATATATAGATATAGATATATAGATATTTATAGATATAGATATAGAGATATATCTATCTATCAAATATCTATATCTATATCTATATCTATCTATCTATCTGTCTATATATATATAATATATATATATATATATAAAATATATATATATATATATATATATATATATATATATATATATATATATATATATCCGTGGCCCTCACACCGCGGAAGCGCCACCTACACCCAAGGCTGCAGGGTTGCATATATATACATATGTGCGTAATATATAATATATAATATATATATATATTATATTTATATATATATATATATAATATATATATTTTATATATATATATATATATATATATATATATATACATATACATACATACATATCAACCACTTTGTCAAACAAGCAACTGGATAGAACCACAAAGCTGATCTCCTGGCCCCCAGAGTTCAGCTTTCAGACTACCAAGCAAGAGAGATCCGTGGTTCGGGTCTATTTTGAGCCACACTAGACCTCTATAGCCCCCCCCCCTCCCCGCGTGCGACACCGTGGAATCAATACACCACACCCATCCATCCACCCACCCAAGCCGGTCAGTTATGGGAACCTGCTGAAACACGTCATGTGTTTGCGTGGCTAATAGAGGGACCATGTCCAACAGGGGTTACATGGCCCCAGAGGTCAATATTGGCCTGGCCAATGCGGAACTACTGTATCCATGATAACGCGGGGTGTCACAATGTGTGAACAGGAAGGTCAACAGTTGGTCAACTGGGGTCGATGGTTGGTTATGAATGGTGCTTTTGGTAGTCCCGGGGTGGCGTGACGTCAGCAGAGAAAACTTTTGGTGTTTTGATTGTCCAGCGTGTTGTGACGTCAGAAGCGTCTGGTGTTTTGATAGTCCAGCGTGTTGTGACGTCAGGTAACGTCTGGTGTTTTGATAGTCCATAGTGTTGTGACGTCAGAGAAATGTCTGGTGTTTTGATAGTCCATAGTGTTGTGACGTCAGATTAATGTTTTGATAGTCCAGAGTGATGTGACGTCAGACTAACGCATGGTGTTTTAATAAGTCAAAGTGTTGTGATGTTAGAATCACGTCTGGTGGTTTTTGGGTAATCCCCAGAGTTATGATATCAGAGTAACTGGTAGGGACACATGTATTCAAGTGTCTGATAAAAGATGAAGTAATACACAGTAGAAAAAAAGATGTTAGTATTAGTAAAAGGCATGGGGTGAAAATCTACACCCATAAACAGAAGAAAACATGTTCATAGTTATAGGGGAAAAAATGTCAGGAAAAAAAAGAAGGATGCTATACCAATAGCATTGAGTTCTCTTTTTGTAAAGTAATCTGAGTTTTACTTCGAAAAAAAATCATTCTTGCTGAGTAGTATCAGTACAGTGCAGTATTAGTACAATACGTACATGGAAGTGCAGTATAGTACAAGACTTAAAGTACAATAGTACAATGCAGTAAAGTAAAGTACTCTACACTAAAGAACAGTAGTACAGTACAGTACAATAGTAGTAGACATCCGTCAGTCTCGGGAGACTATAGAGTTGCGCTTTAGGCTCTAGGGCGCAAAGCCCGGGTGAGTAAGTGTAGAGGGCAAGCTGTTGCCCATGCAGCAGAACACCACCACCCCTCTCCACTTTGCTAGAATGGTGCATTTGAAAGGCAATCGCCGATATGAATGGTTCCAGTGCTGACGCAGTACAGTGCAGTACAGAATAGTATAAGATGTTTAAGTACAGTACAGCACAGGTATATACAGTACAATGCAATGCAACAGAATAGATTACAATGCATAATGCAAACAGAACAGATTACAATGCATAATGCAAGCAGCATAGCGCATTGTAACTCAGCGCCATGCAATGCAAAACAACACAATGTGTATCATAGTAGCGCATCGCTATGCGATACATTCCAGACATTTCAATATTCAAAATTTCATATCTATCTATCTATCTATCTATCTATCTATCTATCTATCTATCTATCTATCTATCTATCTATCTATCTATCTATCTATCTATCTATCTATCTATCTATCTATCTATCTATCTATCTATCTATCTATCTATCTATCTATCTATCTATAATATGCAGACCCGCGCACTGACAAGCAGACACAGAATTATGCATGCTGGTACTCACATATCGATGTCTGTGCTCTTCTTATTAGGGATTTTGAGGCTGTTTTTACTTTCAGTTACAAGCAATCAGGGAAAAAAAACAAAAGCATGAGGATCACTTGAGAACTGCAACATCATTACACAATAAATGAGAAAAAGAAAGTGCCATTCCATTTTTCTCCTGTCCAGCCAACAACTATCTGTCTCTTTTTCTGTTCCTCTCTTCTGTTTTCTCTCTCTTCTCTCTTTTCTCTCTTCCTCTCTCTCTCTCTCTCTCTCTCTCTCTCTCTCTCTCTCTCTCTCTCTCTCTCTCTCTTCCTCTCTTTCTCTCTCTCTTCTCTCTCTCTCTCCCTCTCTCTCTCTCTCTCTCTCTCTCTCTCTCTCTCTCTCTCTCTCTCTCTCTCCTCTCTCTCTCTCTCTCTCTCTCTCTCTCTCTCTCTCTCTCTCTCTCTCTCTCTCTCTCTCTCAACATGTTAAGCAATTAAACAAATTAAAAAAAAATCCTTAAAAAAATCTACAATGAATTAATCTTACTCTCGTGACAAACTCCATTGTTCTTTTTGAATAAAGAAAAAAAAAACAGATAAAAGATAAATTCATTTCTACTGAAAGGACACGAACCAAAAAAAAAAAGAGAAGATGCAAAGCGGGACAAGTAGATTACCTCAGGGATGAATGGATAGCAATTCCTCGGGGACAGCTGAGTCCACGCAGGTTCAGGAGAAGGGCAAGGCAAAGCTAAGAGCTATAACTGTCAGGGGAAAGCGAGTTTTCAGGATCTGTTTCAATGCCCCATCCCCCAAAGAGATGTCCTTTTCCTTGCCTGTGGAATAACCTGAACCTGCTTCACAATGTCTGTTCAAAAATGTGACGCTCCACCACATAATGAGACGGAGTGCACATGAGGTCAATTTTTAGTTATTAACATGTTATTAATGTGCAATAAAGTGGCTATCGAATACAAAAAACAGATTGAAAATCGGACAATTCTGTGCAACATTATTACAAATTGAAATGATGTGACAAAATGAGAAATGGGCAAGTTTATTTTAGTAACAGGTTGTCAGAATGAGTGCTTTGGTATTTTCAAAACACATTTAAAAGCAAAAGGAATAAAAATGAAACCTTGATATTTCATTATAAGATAAATAAACAGATCTACTTTAATAATCAATCAAAATCACAAAATTGACAACTTGACCCCCACCTGCCTTTAAAGGCTCCTAGCGCAAAATTGGGTAATGTGCTAAACGACTCATTTCGTGGTGGAGCGCCACAAATTGATTTTAGCCTGCTAATTCTTTAATCATAGCATAATTCATATCCAGACAGGGTAATTGTTTGAATTTATTATGGGTTAAGTTCATGCTTCCAAAAGTTTTACCTGAAATAAATTTGGAGATTTTAAACCAATGGTATTTTGGTTGTCAATAGCAGAAATACATTACAGTTTAAGGTACTGACAGGGGTGGGAGAGGGGTAGTTTGTGATTTGACGTAGTAGAGTTTCAAAAATCCCCGAATCTATGCCCTTTATCACAGTACCTCTAAAACTGAAACCAGAATCATCAGAACCACTAAAATCAAAATTTTAAGAATCACATCATTCTGAACACAGCAACAGTTAGTGAAGAGTAAAAGTATCTCTGTAGAATGTTTATCACGTTTGCAATCCCTGCGCAATGACAATATGCACTAACGTAACCATGATTGTACTTTAAATTTTAAAATAATCCCGTCTCTTTATGCAGTCAGAATACAAACGACATACTATTCCTTGACAATATGATGCTGAAGGAGCAAACTCTGTAGTAAATCTGTCCCACTTATACAGAAGTCTAGAAAGGAGAGAATAACAGTGCAACCCACCTCCATCAAGTCTCCAGGGCTATAACATCCACAATCATGTACTGCTTCAAAGTTCAAAACAGGCCTCAGGGTAAAGCAACATTTTTTGTGGACCGGGATATACATACAGATACATCTGTGGGAGTACTGACTGACCATATAAAAAGGGAGAAAAAACATCGAATTCCCCTTTAGAATAGAAAGGGAAATTGCCTGCGCAGACAGAAAATAAACAGAAGAGAGGCAACGACAAAGAGAGTACTATAAACAAGATAAATATCTGGTGCAAAAAAATTCCCAAAGAAGCATTGTCTGTTTACACTGAAAAAGCAGCCGGCATCCCTAAAGGGTATGGGCTAACAAACCTCAGACAAATAGACCGCTGACCACAAAAGTTTGCCAGCTGAGGTTTGTTTACCTTTGCTGCTGGTGCACTGCTGCTGCTGGCTGATGCTGGTAAGTGACTGAGGACTAATGGACTTTTGGGACTGAGGATTTGGGGACTGAGGACTTTGGGACTGAGGACTAATGGATTAAGGACAGGGACTGAGAACTTGGGGACTGAGGACTTGGAGACTGAGGACTGAGGACTTGGGAACTGAGGACTTGGAGACTGAGGACTTGGGGACTGAGGACTGAGGACTTGGGGACTGAGGAATGAGGACTTGGGGACTGAGGACTTGGAGACTGAGGACTGAGGACTTGGAGACTGAGGACTTGGAGACTGAGGACTGAGGACTTGGGGACTGAGGACTGAGGACTTGGGGACTGAGGACTGAGGACTTGGGGACTGAGGACTGAGGACTTGGGGACTGAGGAATGAGGACTTGGGGACTGAGGACTTGGAGACTGAGGACTGAGGACTTGGAGACTGAGGACTTGGAGACTGAGGGCTTGGAGACTGAGGACTGAGGACTTGGGGACTGAGGACTGAGGACTTGGGGACTGAGGAATGAGGACTTGGGGACTGAGGACTTGGAGACTGAGGACTGAGGACTTGGAGACTGAGGACTTGGAGACTGAGGACTGAGGACTTGGGGACTGAGGAATGAGGACTTGGGGACTGAGGACTTGGAGACTGAGGACTGAGGACTTGGGGACTGAGGAATGAGGACTTGGGGACTGAGGACTTGGGGACTGAGGAATGAGGACTTGGGGACTGAGGACTTGGAGACTGAGGACTGAGGACTTGGGGACTGAGGAATGAGGACTTGGGGACTGAGGACTTGGGGACTGAGGAATGAGGACTTGGGGACTGAGGACTTGGAGACTGAGGACTTGGAGACTGAGGACTTGGAGACTGAGGACTGAGGACTTGGAGACTGAGGACTTGGAGACTGAGGACTGAGGACTTGGGGACTGAGGAATGAGGACTTGGGGACTGAGGAATGAGGACTTGGGGACTGAGGAATGAGGACTTGGGGACTGAGGAATGAGGACTTGGGGACTGAGGAATGAGGACTTGGGGACTGACGAATGAGGACTTGGGGACTGAGGACTGAGGACTTGGGGACTGAGGACTGAGAACTTGGAGACTGAGGACTGAGGACTTGGGGACTGAGGAATGAGGACTTGGGGACTGAGGACTGAGGACTTGGGGACTAAGTACTTGGGGAATGAGAACTTGGGACTGAGAACTTGGGGACTGAGGACTGAGGACTTGGGGACTGAGGACTGAGGACTTGGGGACTGAGGAATGAGGACTTGGGGACTGAGGACTGAGGACTTGGGGACTAAGTACTTGGGGAATGAGAACTTGGGACTGAGAACTTGGGGACTGAGGACTGAGGACTTGGGGACTGAGGACTGAGGACTTGGGGACTGAGGACTGAGGACTTGGGGACTGAGGACTGAGGACTTGGGGACTAAGTACTTGGGGAATGAGAACTTGGGACTGAGAACTTGGGGACTGAGGACTGAGGACTTGGGACTGAGGACTGAGGACTTGGGGACTGAGGACTTGGGGACTGAGGACTGAGGACTTGGGGACTGAGGACTAGAAAACTAAGGACTGAGGACTTGGGGACTGAGGACTTGGAGACTGAGGACTGAGGAATGAGGACTTGGGGACTGAGGACTGAGGACTTGGGGACTGAGGACTGAGGACTTGGGGACTGAGGACTTGGGGACTGAGGACTTGGGGACTGAGGACTTGGGGACTGAGAACTTGGGGTCTGAGAACTTGGAGACTCAGCAGTTAGGGACTAGATTTAGTTCACTGCCTGGGACCCTGGGGACACAAGCCAGAAATCATCTGTGGGAACCAAAGTTTGGACCTATGTTGTGCATTTTTCCACCTATGCATATTAATGCTCTCCGATCATAATTATCATCGTATTTGTATTTCTGTCTTAATGTATGTCTTTTCTATTGTCAATCTTAAGAATGGTAGAAGTGAAAATCAAATAATAAGAGTTGTGTTGACATCAAATTTCTTTGAATTTGAAACAAAAATAAAGCTTCATAGATATTCTTTTAAAAATAGCAGCAGCTGTAACAACAATACCGATAACAACTACAATAATAGCAACAACAGAATCAGGAGCCTTCACCTGAACCCCAATATTACAGAGGAGTGGGTCGAAACTTTTATTGAAAGCAAGCAGCATAGAAGAAAAGAAAAAAAAAACCAACCTGACACCTGTATTTTTGTATTTTCACAGAACACAAATAGCGCAACAACAAAATCAGGAGCCAGTCTTCACGTGAATATCAATATCTAAGTAACAGAAGAGTGGATGGAAACATTCATGTAAAGCAAGCAACAGAAAAGAAAAAAAAAAAAAACATCCCTGACACCTGCTTGTTTGTATCTTCACAGAACACAAAATAGCACTCTGTAAGGACGTCACACCAAGTATCAAATTTCAGATTTTTTATTAAGAAAAAAGTTGTCACTGCGTGCACCCCCCTCCCACCTCCCACCACCCCTCCAAAAAAGAGGAAAAAAACAAAAAAAACATACCCCCCCCAAAAAAAAAAGACCCAACCCCAACAAAAACAAATAAAAACCCTCACAAACCCATCAACACCCCATATATCCGCTACATGACATAGACCAGAAGGTCACAGAAAGGACAAGAGGAAGGCTCGGCTCGGCTAGGCTCGAACCCTGAGCTGTCAGAAAAAAAAAAAAAACGTGGAAGGAAGATAGCAAGTGGCCCAGCGGGGAAGTGCAGATCACTTTTCACACACGCCCCGCTCAATTACAGTCGACGGTCTATCCACGCGATGCTTGCAGTCCCCGGAAACACTGCAGCCTAGGTCAGCAGTCAGGACGGACAAACACATCAATACCGTGTCCAGCTGATGGATCACTGGTCAAGCAGCCTTTGACCATACTACCACTACTACTATACTACTGCTACTGATAGCAGCTAGCTGGATACCACCGAGTTGAGGATAAAGGCTGAAACTGAGTTCATTGGGGAGGAGGAGGAGGAGGAGGAGGGTGAGGGTGAGCAGAGGGAGGGAGGGAGGGATAGGGAGTGGGCGGGCGGTGTTGTATTGCAGATAATGGTGGTTGGGTTCCAGACACGGGGTGGTGGGTTCGGTTCCCTTATCGGACTTTTGAGATGATTAGCTGCTAGTTGTGTGGGTATTGATCGGTCAGTGCTACCTTGAGGATTTCCTGTGGGTAGTTGCTGTTGTTGTTGTCGGTGGTGGTGATACTGGTGATTGTTGGAGGCTAATGATGACTGGTGGAGTCACGATCGTGGTGTACTTTACTTCCAGGGGGGGGGGGGGGGAGGGGGGGCGGTAGCCTGGTGATTAGAGTGATGAGCGCTGCGTACATTGCTCGTAATCTGTTGACCCGGGTTCGAATCTGGTTTAGGAGGATTTTTCCTCTGGAATTAACATCAGTGCCGCCGACTCCATTTCCCCCAAACGTCCTTCGGAAGAGATTATAAACCTAAGTCCCGTGTTCAAACGTACGCAGAACATCTTGCGCGTGTGTTAAAACCTGTTTTAATTTTCGGTAGAGTAGGCCATTGTGTACCGGTGGAAACAGATGACAACATTTACACAACTGCCTACACACTGGTACTGGATGTAAAAAAACATATGGTTGCTCATTCCATTATCTTTAATATAAAAAGAATTTAAAAGGGGGCTTCTTTTACTACGTTGTTCGTCTGCACGTGTGTCATCTGTTCTGTTTCGTATGTTGATTATCGTCCAGCTTTTTGTGTTCAGCTTCTGCCATCTGTTTGCCATTACGAGAGAGAGAGAGAGAGGAGAGAGAGAGAGGAGAGAGGAGAGAGAGAGAGAGAGAGAGAGAGAGAGAGAGAGAGAGAGAGAGAGAGAGAGAGAGAGAGAGAGAGACAGACAGACAGACAGACAGACAGACAGACAGACAGACAGACAGACAGACAGACAGACAGACAGACAGACAGACAGACAGACAGACAGACAGACAGACAGACAGAGAGGTCACATGCAGAGAGACAATACTGATATTGTAATATCTAACCTGGACATCCGATAAAATTTCACATCCCTCACCATAATTATTCCAATCTTTATGTCTATGAAGACTTCAGCCCATCTTACCGCTCACCCCCCACCCCACCCCTATCTTCCCTCCGCTCCCTAGAATTCCACATCCTCTACAGCACCAGGTTAAGGTAAAGATGTCCCATAACCTGTGTGGTTGTAGTAGAGCAAGGCATGAGAGACCACAGCTTTTCTAGGGACCAGCATGTTGAGATTAGCGCCCATCTCCTCTCCTTCGCTGCTTTACCTTCCCTGGCCCTCAAGAGGGCAGGTACCCAATGACAGCTGGGTGAACTGAGAGACTGCACTGAAGCCAAGGCGCGCAAACGGTCACCCATCCACTTGGTATCCACGCTCGAAGCTGCCTAACCTTGGCTTGAGGAAAGTGAGTGCTCTGACCACTGAGCTATCATGTCCCCAGAACTCCACAGCGCTATTAATAGCAAACAGCACATAGCAGTAGCATCAGCCTATTTTTTTTATATTTATTATAATATACCACTTTATGTCACAGCAGATTTCTCTGCGTAAAATTCTGGCTGCTCTCCCTGGGGAGAACGCGTCGCCGCCACAAGTGCAGTGCCTACCATTTATTTACTTTTCTTTTTTCTGTATGCAACTGTATTTGTCTCCCTCTCAGAGTAGCTTTTTTCTACAGAATTTTACCCTCTTGTTGCCGTGGGTACTTTTACGTGTGCTAAATAAGAACGTGTAACACACAGGACCTCGATTTATTGTCTCATCCACAAAAGACTAGCACCTTGACCACCACTCATGGTCTAATGAATGGAGACGGGGGGCAAGTTTGGGGGCCCAAACAGGATTGGAACCACCGCAACACTCCGACCGGGCCGGACTATTCGCTTTCTAGACTGTCGCGTTACTATACCTCTAGCCAAACCACCGATCCCCCCCCCCCTAACTCTCTGTTTGCCCTGACACCAGTCCTATCGATCCCATCCTATACTATGTCCCTGATGCCAGAACAGATAGCAACGTACACTGTCTCTGGAGTGACAAGGGTAGCCCGGGACACAAGCCATCACGGCTAGGAATGACCGTAGCCTATCATCCTCAGAACTGCTGCGATGCCAGTTGTTTCTGCTGCTGAGTTACTTTACCGCTTTCCTGGCAGCTCTGGGTCTCAGATTCCACCTTGTCCTTCCTCTGACCTCTTGCTGCACAGTGCTTGGTTGGAACCCGAAGACTTCCTTATCTTTCTGTTCTTCTGTTGTTGGGTGTTTTTTTTTTCTTCTTTTCTCCCAGAGGAGGGATTTATGCCTCTGTCCCTGACAGCTTAGCTTAGGACTTTCGTGTGAATGAGCTCAGTGCATTGACTTTGTGTATTTTTTTATGTGTTGGTCATCAGTACTGTGTGAGCTATCTCTGTCTGTCTTTCTCTGTCTGTCTTTGACTCTGTCTCTATTGCTCTCTCTGTCTCTCTGTGTCTACCTCTGTCTGTGTCTGTCTCTGTCTCTGTATCCCTCTCTGTTTCTTTCTCTGTCTCTGTGTGTGTGTCTCTGTTTCTCTCTCTATCTCTGACTCTGTCTCTCTCTGTCCCTCTCTGTCTATGTCTTTCTCTGTCTGTCTTTGTCTCTGTCTTTCTCTGTTTTTTGTCTCTCTCTCACTCTCTCTCTGTCTCTGTCTCTCTGCCTCTCTCTTTCACTCTTTCTCTCTGTCTCTGTCTCTGTCTCTTTCTTTCTCTCTCTCTCTCTCTCTCTCTCTCCTCTCTCTCTCTCTCTCTCTCTCTCTCTCTC
>JASPKP010005309.1:12500-16071 GCA_030674155.1 Stramonita haemastoma | reverse complement strand
GGGGTGTGTGTGTGTTTTTTTTTTTGGGGGTTGTACGTTTGTAGTGTGTGTGTGTGTGTTGTGTTGTGTTTTGTGGGTGTGTTTTGTGTGTGTGTGGTGTGTGTGTGTGTGGGTTTGTTTTCCCTTTGCGGTGCGTGCGGGTATGTGCATGCGTGAGTCCGTGTGGGGTGTGCTTTGCACGCGCGCGCCCCTCGTGTGTGTGTGTAGGTGTATGTGTGTGTGGGTGTGTGTGTGTGTGGTGCGTGCTTTGCGTGGGGTGCGTCGGGCGTGCTGCGTGTATGTCCCTGGCGTGAGCCCGTGCGTGTGTGCAGTACATCCCCGCGAGTTTCGCCCCGCGCGCGCTTGTGGGGATTTTTGGGGGGCGCGTTTTGTGCGTTTTTCAAAAACTTAAAAAACTTTCCCAAAACCCAATCAAAACTACTACGAATTTTTAGTTTTAGTCAGTGCAGTGTGGGCCCTGTTGTTGATCGTAAATTTCAAAAATAAATTCCAGGGCATTGTTCTCTTGTTTGAGCCAAGGTCGACAAGCAAACAAAAACGAAAACCAATAAAAGCAAAAAGCGGAAGAAAAAAGAAAAAAAAAAAAAAAAGAAAAAAAAAAAGAGAGAAAAGAAAAAAAAAGAAAAAAAAAACCCCCCCCGATTATGTGCCCCAAAAAAAAAAACTTGTAAAATTTTAGTTCTTAGTGTTGTCAATACACATTAAATGTGGCCCCGATGTGCTGTGCGGTGCCGGGGCTGTTTGGTGCTGTGCTGAAATGTCATAACAATCAGTACTTTGTGACTCTGTGCGGGTTTTTGGGGTTTTTGGGGGGGGTTTTTTTTGTGTTTTTTTTTTTGTGTTTTTTTTTTTTGTGTGTTTTTTGGGGGGGGTTTTTTTTTTGGGGGGGGGAAAAAAGGGGGGGGGTTTTTTGGGGGGGGGGGGGGGGGGTTTTGGGGGGGGGGGGGGGGGGGGAAAAAGGGGGCCCCCTTTTTGGGGGGGGGGGTTTTTTTTTTTTGGGGTGTTTTTTTTTGGGGGGGGGGGGGGGGGTTGTGTTTGGGGGTTTGGTTTTGGGGTTTTAAAGGGGGGGGGGGGGGGGGGGGAAAAAAAAAAAAAAACCCCTTTCCCAAAAAAAAAAACCCCCCCCCCCCCCCCCCCCCCCCCCCCCCCCCAAAAAAAAAAAAAAAAAAAAAAAAAACCCCCCTTAAAAAAAAAAAAAAAAAATTTTTTTTTTTTTTTTTTAAGGTTTTTTTTCCGGTTTTTGGGGGGTTTTTTTTTTTTTTTTGGGGGGGGCCCCCCGGCGGGGAAAAAAAAATTTTTTTTGGGGGGGGGTTTTTAAAATTTTTTTTTTTTAAAAAATTTTTTTCCCCCCCTTTTTTTCACAAAAAAAAAAAAAAAAAAAATTTTAACCCTACTCTTTTCTGTGCATTTCCCATAATATCATGAACCCTACAATGTAAAAAGCCTACTTTTTTCACATGAGTGCTTATTATTTATCCACGAAAATAAAATAATAAATAAATGAAAAAAAAAAAACGCACTCTAAGTGTAAGAGTTTAAAAAAACCTTTTGGGAAAAACCCCAAAAAGGGGGAAAAAGGGGGGGGGAAAGGGGAGTCCCGGGCAGTAAAAAGGGGGCCCCCCCCCAAAACCTTTTTAAAAAAAAACTGGGTTTTAAAAATCCCCCTTTTTAAAACCCACTCTCTCTTTCGGGGCCCTTTTTGTTCCTTTTTTTTTTTTTTTATTCCTGTCTTTTCCCCCTTTTGGCCCCTTGGGGGGTTTTTTTCCTTTTTTTGGGGCCCCCCAAACCCCTTTTCCCCCATTTTTCCCCCCTGGGGGAAAGGGGCAAAAAAAAGGGGTAACGAATTCCTCTCTCCCCCAAAAAAACCCGGGGCCCAAGTAGGAAAATGCTGGGCCTGCTTGTCAGGCGTTTAAAAAGGCCCCGCGCGGGGCCCCAAACCCAAAAAATTTTTGGCTCAGGGGAAAAAAAAAACATGATTAGTGTCTAAAGCGTTCGCGGTGACGATTTCTCTCTCACCCCCAAAGTAGGATTGCTGGCCGATTTTGTCAGGGGTTTTAAAAACCACACCCCGGGGCGCAAGCATTTTTGGTATGTAAAAAAAACAACAGGTTATTTGCTGAACGTTGGGGGGGGCGCGAAAAATTTCTAGTGTTCGAAAAAAAGTTTTCTCTGACCTTTGAAAACGTGACCACCATGACCCCGTGAAATTTTTTTTCCCCCCAATTTGATCTTGAATGTTGCAAACGATAAGTGGGCTTCTAGTTTAATTTACCGTACCCCCAAAACCCCGCCTGAATTTTTGATATAAATCTCTGATTGTTGTGCTAAATTAAAAACAACAAAAACCCAAAAAAAACAAAACCCTAATCTTTCGAAAATTCCCAAATTTTTAAAAAAAAAAAGAACAAGGGGAGTAAAAATAGCGTTTAAAAGGAAAAATTCAGATAGAAAAAAAAATGACGAAAAAAAACAAAACACAAAAAACGTTTTTATCATCTATCATCTTCCCGTTTTTATTTTTTTTATTGTTGTTTTTGGGTTTTGTTTTTGGGGTTGTTTTTGTTGTTTTGTGTTTTTTTTTGTTTTTTTTTTTGTTTTTTTTTTTTTTATTATTATTTTTATCATTATTATTATTATTTTTTATTTTTATTATTTTTAAATTTTTGTTGTTTTGTTGTTGTTTTTTGTTGTTGTTGTACTTTTTTTTTTTTTCTTCACCCACACCCACCCACCCACACCCCAACCCCACACCACACACACACACACAAAAAAAAACAAAAAAAAAAAAACAAACAACAAACAAAAAAACAAAAAACACACACCCACACACACACACAAAACAACACACCACACCCCAACACACACCACACCCCCCACACACACACGAAAAAAAACCACGCCGCACGCCCACAACACACCCCCAAAACCAACACACACAACCCACACACAACAACACACACACACACACACACACACCAAACACACACACACTGAAAAGGACATCGGGGACAAAAACAAACAAAATTTTTTAAGCGTGCAAGCCCAAAAACTAGTGTTGGCTTTGTTTTTAACAAATTTAAATTTTTTAAACAATCCCTCAGAACAAAAACCCTTTATAAAAGATTCCCCCACTACCTCACCGGTTCTTATTTGTTCGTGGTGTTTTGGGGGGTGTGTTTTGTGGGGGTTTGTGTGTGTGTGTGGTGTGTGTGTGTGTTTTTGGTGTGTGTGTGTGTGTGTTTTGTTTGTGGGGTTTTTTGGGGGGTGTGCGGTGGTGTAAGTGTGTGTGTGTGTGTCTGTTAGTGTGTGTGGATTTGTGGTGGGGGTGTGGGGGTGGGGTGGGGGGGGTTTTGTTTTGGGTGGGTGTGTGTGTGTGTGTGGGTGTTTGTTTTGTGTGGGGGGTGGTGTGGGGGTTTGTGGTGTGTGTGTGGGGGTGTGTGGGGGTGATTTTATTTTTTGAACCAAAATTCTAAATTTACCTTTTTCAAAAGCTGTCAAACGGCCTTTTGCGCGCGCCCCCCGCCGGGGTGGTTTTTTATGTTTTTTGTTTTAAGTGTGTCCCTTTTTCCAA
>JASPKP010005309.1:0-7500 GCA_030674155.1 Stramonita haemastoma | reverse complement strand
CACACACACACACACAGGCCTACCTATATATATATATATATATAACACACACAACACACATACATAACATATACAATGATACACACATACATGTATATCCATCCATCCATCCACACACTAATTATCACTACTGCATTCCAAACTACCCTCCCACACGACAGATAGAGCCAGCAACCCAACACTCCGGGCGGAACTGAAACGCCAGGAAAGCACTGTGGTGGGCTTCTTACCACCACCAAGTCACCCACTAGGCCTACTACCACTACTACTGCTGCTGTACTAGGCTAGACCCTAACATCAATTCTCCCTCTTTTGCATAGTTCCTCAGTGTGCTGCTCTGAGTGTATGTGTGTGGGGGTGGGGGGTGGGGGTGGGTGTTCTCTCGCCGCTGTGCCAGCTGCCCCCCCCCCCCCCCCCCTTTCTCATTCCTTAGAGACTTGTTTGGCCACGATCCAGCTTCAAATTTGTGCCTGATCTTTTTTGTTTTGTTTGTTTTGTTTCAACTCTAAAACACAGATACAGTACTTAGGGTTGCATCTCCCTTAAATAAATAAAAAGCACTTTTGGGTGGGTTTTAAAAACAAAAACAACTCTCTCTCTCTCTCTCTCTCTCTCTCTCTCTCTCTCTCTCTCTCTCTCTCTCTCTCTCTCTCTCTCTCTCACACACACACACACACACACACACACACACACACACACACACACACACACACATATAAAAAAAACAACATTTGCAATGTACCTGGGATTTTTTTTTGTTTTGTTTTCTGCACGCATGAAGAATGTCTTCTTTCAAATCAACAACAACAAACAACAAACAAAAACAACAACAAAATTCCACAATTTTCTGACAACTTTGCACATTCTCTAAAAAAAAGACGCACAACTTCGCCCCGGTCCCAGGAAGCTAACGGTGGAGTGTGGCCCGTCTCCTTTCTCTAGGCTAGCTAGCCAGCCGGCGGTGGAATGAACATTCCAGAATCATCAGGTGGCTGGTCAAGCTGGTGGGTCCACTCCCGCCGCCGGCCATTATTATGCTTATGTGGGGTCACGCCCGGACTGCCGTTTATGGGGGTGTTAAGCCCTGCTTTGGAGTCAAACCTTTTATCTCTATTCTCTCTTTCTTTTTTTTCCTTTCTCTTTCTGTCTTGTAACAAGACAGGTATTGTATAGATCTAGATCTGTCTTCAGCCTTTTTTTTGTTTTGTTTTTAATTATTCGAGTACAGTTCTAGGACTGAGTCACCTGTGTTTTTTTTGGAGTCTAACGTTTTATGGGGTTTTTGTTGTTGTTGTTTTTTTTTTTGGGGGGGGGAGTAACAAGAAAGGGATTGTATCTTTCTTCTTCTTCTTCTTCTTCTTCTTCTTCTTCTTCACATTCTTGTTCTTCTTCTTCTTCTTCTTCACATTCTTCTTCTTCTTCTTCTTCTCTTCTTCTTCTTCACATTCTTCTTCTTCTTCTTCTTCTTCTTCTTCTTCTTCTTCTTCTTCTTCTTCTTCTTCTTCTTCTTTACATTTCTTCTTCTTCTTCTTCTTCTTCTTCTTCTTCTTCTTCTTCTTCTTCTTCTTCTTCTTCTTCTTCTTCTTCTTCACATTCTTCTTCTTCTTCTTCTTTGCATTCTTCTTCTTTGCATTCTTCTTCTTCTTCTTCTTCTTCACATTCTTCTTCTTCTTCTTCTTCTTCTTCTTCTTCTTCTTCTTCTTCTTCTTTACATTCTTCTTCTTCTTTCTTCTTCTTCTTCTTTCTTCTCTTCTTCTTCTTCTTCTTCTTCTTTACATTCTTCTTCTTCTTCTTCTTCTTCTTCTTCTTCTTCTTTCTTCTTCACATTCTTCTTCTTCTTCACATTCTTCTTCTCTTCTTCTTCTTCTTCTTCTTCTTCTTCTTCTTCTTCTTCTTCTTCTTCTTCTTCTATTATTTGAGTACAGTTCTAGGACTGTGTCACCTGAGTTTTTTGGAATCTAACGTTTTATATCTTTATTTTTCTTTTTTGTAACAATAGAGGGATTATTGTATCTATCTTCTTTTTCTTTTTTTTTCAAATATTTGGGTACAATTCTTGGACATATTCACCTTGAGTTTTACAGTCCAAGCTTTTTATTATCTTTATTTTTGTTTTTTTGTTTTTTTTTTGGTAACAAGTGAGGGATTGTATCTATGTATCTTCTTCTTTTTTTTGTTATTCTTGTTCTTGTTCTTGTTGTTGTTCTTCTTCTTCTTCTTTACATTCTTCTTGTTGTTGTTGTTGTTGTTGTTGTTGTTGTTGTTGTTGTTGTTGTTGTTTTCTTCTTCTTCTTCTTCTTCTTCTTCTTCTTCTTCTTCTTCTTCTTCTTCTTCTTCTTCTTCTTCTTCTTCTTCTTCTTCTTCTTCTTCTTCTTCTTCCTCCTCCTCCTCCTCCTCCTCCTCCTCCTCCTCCTCTCCCTCCTCCTCCTTCCTCCTCCTCCTCCTCCTCCTCCTCTTCTATTATTTGAATACAATTCTGGGACTGATTCACCTGAGTTTTTGAAGTCTCACCTTTCTTTATTTTCTCTCTCTTTTTTTTTTGTAACAAGAGAGGAATTGTATCAATCTTCTTCTTTTGTCTACTATTATTTGGGTACATTTCTGGGACTGATTCGACCCACCACTGGTGAGACGTATTTTTGCAAAGCGGATTGTTCGTCGTTGTTGTTGATATTTTTGTATGGTGTGGGGTCGTTGTTGTTTTTTTTAAGAGAGGGGGGGGGGGGGAGGGCGTTCCTGTTTTTCTGCACAGATCTTCCAAAGGACTGAAAAGAAAATCTGCAAAGATCTTCATAAATAATACAGAACGCTGCTTCTTCCTTTGGGTGAGACTTTAAACCGAGGTCCCGTGTGCAAACGTTAAACGCACGCAGAACATCTTGCGCATACGTTAAAACCTGTTCCACTTTTCAAAAGAGTAGGCTAGGCCATTATGTGTCGGTGGGAATGGATGACAAAATCTACAACACTGCATACCATACACACGGGGACTGGATGTAATAAATGCACATGAGTGCTTATTCAGTTATCTTCAAAATAAAAGAATAAAAGATTTTTTTTTAAATACAAGCTCCCATATAGTAAGAATTGAACCTTTATGACTTGAAACATCATCAAAGATTCCACTCAGTTCACTCAACCCATATGTCGCTTCAAAGTATAAAAGCCCCATGGTAAGAATCGAACCTATATCATAATATGACTCAAAGCATCAAACAATCCACTCACTCTGACTCAACACCCTCAGCCCATATGTCGCTTTAAGTATGTAAGCTCCCATGGTAAGATTAAGAATCGAACCTATATGACTCAAGCACCAACATTCCACTCAACTCACTCACCCCATATTGCATGTATATGTCGCTTAAAAATGTAACTTGTAAGCCCCCTGGTAAGAATTGAACCTATGGGACTCCAGCATCAAACATCCCACTCTCTCATCTCACTCAGCCCATATGTCGCTTCGAGTATGTAAGCTCCCATGGTAAGAATTGAACCTCTAGGACTCCAGCAACATCAAACATTCCATTCAAACCACTCAGCCCATATGTCGCTTCAAATATGTAAGGTCCTGTGGTAAGAATTGAACCTAGTTATATAGTATATATCTATCATTATATGACTCCATTATTATCAAACATTCCACTCAACTCACTCAACCCTGGGCGGACAGAATAACTGGGTGATCAGAGCACTCCCTTTCCCCAAGCTAAGGTTAAGCAGCATCGAGTATAGTTACCAATTGGATGAGTGACCGTTTGCGCGCCTTGGCTTCAGTACAGTCCCCCCAGTTCACCCAGCTGTAAATGGGTTCCTGCCCTCTTTAGGGTCAGGGAGGGTAAAGCAGTGAGGGAGAGGAGATGGGCGCCGCCCTCAATAATGCTGGCCCGGAGAGATGCTGGGTCTCTGACGACATTCCCCTACGACGACATAGGTTATGGGACACCTTTACCTTTACCTTCACACTCAGCCCTTGTGTCGCTTCAAATATGTCAGCCCCATACATGGTAAGAACCAAACCTAGTAAAGGACTCCAGCATCAAACATTCCACACACTCAGCCCTTGTGTAGCTTCAAATATGTCAGCCCCATGGTAAGAACCGAACCTAGTAAAGGACTCCAGCATCAAACATTCCAACTACTCAATTAACCCAGCCCACCTCGTCCTCTTTCTGCCCCTTAATTAACACAGCTAGCTGATCTAATGTTCTATTCCCTCTTTGTGCGTAATTATGACTGTGGTCAGTGGCTCTCCTCTGTCTGTCTGTCTGTCTGTCTGTCTGTCTGTCTATCTGTGTCTGTCTGTCTGTCTGTCTGTCTGTCTGTCTGTCTGTCTGTCTGTCTGTCTGTCCTCTCTCTCTCTCTCTCTCTCTCTCTCTCTCTCTCTCTCTCTCTCTCTCTCTCTCTCTCTCTCTCTCTCTCTCTCACACAACACACACACACACACACATCAGGCTCTCTCTCTCTCTCTCTCTCTCTCTCTCTCTCTCTCTCTCTCTCTCTCTCTCTCTCTCTCTCTCTCTCTCTCTTTCCATCTCTCTCTCCCTCCCTCCCTCTCTCTCTCTCTCCCTCCCTCCCCCACCCTCTCTGTCTGTCTGTCGGTCTGTCTGTCTGTCTCTCCCTCCCTCCCCCCCCCCCCCCCCCCCCTCTCTCTCTCTCTCTCTCTCTGTCCCTCCCCCCTCCTTCCCTCTCTCTCTCTCTCTCTCTCTCTCTCTCTCTCTCTCTCTCTCTCTCTCTCTCTCTCTCTCTCCCCCCTCTTTCTCTCTCCCCAGTCGTGCTGTGTTCCCTTAGCCCTGACCACCATCTTCTCTCTCCCCTGTGACCCCTTTAGTTCCGACAGGCCAGTGTTGTGTTGCTTGCAGCAGAATGGTCACCAACCAGCCTTGACCAATGAGTGAAGGGTCACGTGTGGGTTAGAGGTTAATGGGGGGGGGGGGTCAATGGGGGGGGAAGACGGAAGGGGGGGGGGTAACTTGGGGGGGGGGAACTTTTTTGGAAGTTGTTTTTTGTTGTTGTAGTTGTTGTTGTTGATAGGAACGGTATTTTACATTCTTCTTCCTCGTCTTTTTTTATTTTTTAATATTTTTTGTTGTTAGTTGGTGTTTTTTGGGTAGAAGTTTATTTTATCTTCTTTTTCCTCTTCTATTTTTTTAAAATTATTTTTTGTTGTTAGTTGGTGTTCTTTTTGGTAGAAGTTTTGTGATTCGTAAATGGTGAGGTCTGTATTTGCTTTTTTAATTTTTTAGGGTGGGGGTGGTGGTGTTTTTGTTTGGTTGAGGTTTTTTTGTTGTTTTTGTGTGGTTTGGGGGTTTTGTTGGAGGGTCTTTTTTTGAGGGGGGGTTGGGGGAGGGGGGGGGGGGGTTAGTGGGACTATTTTTTCACCAATTGCGTCGCCACATTCTGTTTTCAAGGATGCTGTATCACAAGACCATTGTTTATTTTTGGAAGGTTGGGGAAGAGCGCAGGGGGGGAGGGGTTGTTTGTTGTTTGGGGTTTTTTGTTGTTGTTGTTGCTGCTGGGTTTTTTTTTAACTTTGGGGGAAGACATTGGAGGGGGGGGGGTGTAACATTTCTATATTTTGTGGGATGAGGGTGGGAGTTATTAATTGTTTATGGTAGGGTTGGGGTTTTTTTTAAACTCATTCTAGCAGCTTTGGGTTTTTTTTCGGGGGCTGGGGGGTGGGGTGGAAGAGGGGAGAAGGTGATAGGTGTTGGTGTTGGTGGGTTTTTTTTTTTTAATCCATTCTTGCAGCACATGATGGCATAATATACATATTGAATCTCTTTTTTATATATATACCTGCTTTCACGCATGGCACTTCCACCTACCACAGCACATTAAAAAAAAAAATTTTAAACTGGAGAGAAAATTGGCACACATCTTCAGAAAAATGTAGACACAAGGTCGCTTCAACTATGTATCCCCCACCACCAACACACCACACCTTTTCATCCCCCCTCGCCTCCTCCCCCCCCCCCCCCCCCCCCCATCCCCACCTCAATCACCAGACCTCCCCCACCCGCAACCAATAACTCACTTATAAAACAAAATAACAGAAAAAAATAATATAAAAAAAGAGATAGAGAGATGCCTTGAACGCCATGATACACTACTAGTGTAGCTCTAACAACAACTCGCTAAGTACTACTACCCACCAGACGAAGGTAAACACTACAGTCTGTCTTCATCCCTTGAAATCAATGAACGCAGCAGACCTGTAGACAGCTCATACTACACCATCACAATACACACACTATATAATATGTAAACATACAATATAATGAACATGATATATATCTACTACTACACACTACCCACACAGAACTGCTACCTACTACAGCCTACATGATACGTGGGAGGAGCAGGGAAATTAAATGTCAACAATGTACAAAAGAGAAACCTTTGGTGTAAAATGATTTATTAAGGGGGAAGGGGGTGGGAGGAGGGGGGGAGGGGGGCGGGAGTTAGTGGGTTGTCAAGGTATAGAAATGATGGAGAGAGAGAGAGAGAGAAAGAGAGAGAGGGAGGGAGGGAGGGAGGAAGGGGGGGAGAGAGAGAGGGGAGAGAGAGAGGGAGAGAGAGAGAGAGAGAGAGAGAGAGAGAGAGAGAGGAGAGACAGAGAGAGACAGAGAGAGACAGAGAGAGACAGAGACAGAGAGAGAGAGAGACACACACACACACACACACACAAACCACAACACACACACACACACACACACACACACACACACACACACACACACACACACACACAAACCACAACACAACACACACACACACACACACACACACACACACACACACACACACACACACACACACACACACAAACCACCAACACAACACACACACACACACACACACACACACACACACACACACACACACACACACACACACACAACACAACACACACAAACACACACACACAAACACACACACCCAACCACTCCCCTCACCCACCCCACCCCCCACAACCCCACCAACCCAACCCCCTCACCCACCAAAACACTCACCGAATCCAGACACCCAGGTGCTGTTGCAGAACTGCACGGGGCGGCACTTCCTCACGGCTTCCACGTCCGTCCCGTTCACCACCTTGCACCTCCTGGGCACGCTGCCTCGGATGCACTCCTCCAGGAACCACTCTTTGGTCACGTACTCCGTGGTGCACAGCTCCCCGAAGCACTCCCGGCGCGTCCACAGGCTGAAGCTCACGTTGCCGTCCACCGAGCTGTTCTTCATGGCGGCCCAGTAGGGCAGGAAGGACCCCACGCCGATCAGCAGCGTGGCGGCGCCCGTGAAGATGAGGGCCAAGACGGCGACGGCCAGTTTTTCTTTCTTGGTGGACATGGTTGTGGGTTTGGGGGTTGGGGGGAGGGTTGGTGGGGGTGGGGGTGGGGGGGTTGGGTTGGGGGGGAGGGTTGGGGGGTTGTGGGGGGGGGAGTTGGGGGGGTTGTGGGGGTGTAGGGGGGAGGTTGTGGGGGGGTTGTGGGGGGG
>JASPKP010005308.1:12500-16071 GCA_030674155.1 Stramonita haemastoma | reverse complement strand
GTGTGTTTTTTTTTGTTTTTTATGTGTGTGTGGCTTTTTGTGTGTTTGTTTTGTTGTTGTGTGTGGGGCCTGGCGTGTGTGTTTTGGGGGTGTGTTTTGTTTGTGGTGTGTGTGTGTTTTTGTGTGGGATGTGGGGTTTTGTTGTCTAGGTGGTGTGTGTGAGTGTGAGAGAGGTGTGTGTGCGTACCCCCTACGTGTTTGTGGTGTTTGTGTGTGTGTGTGTGCGTGTTGTGTTTTTTTTGGGGTTTTGGGCGTGTTGTGTAGTGTGTGGTGTGTTGGGGTGGTTTTTTGTGTGTTGTGGGGTTGTGTGGATGTGTGTGTGAAAAGTGTGTGAAAAATGTTTGTGTATTTTTTGGGGGTGTACTTGTGGTGTGTGTGGGGGTGGGGGGGTGTGTGTGTGTTTTTTTTTGGGGGAGTGATCGTGTGTGTGTTTTTTGTGTGTGTGTGTGGGGGGGTGTGGGGGGTGTGTGTGTGTGGTGTTGAGGGTAAGGGGGGGTGAAGAAATTTAAGTGAGGTAGGTAAAGGCCTGATCTTGCTGTCGGGGTGAATGTTACCATCGGCCGTGTTTTTTGACAAAACCTGATTTCAAAGCTAAAATGAATTTTTTTGGGTTTGGTTGTTCTGTTTTGGGGTTGTGGGGTTTTTTGTGTGTTGTGTTTTGTGTGGTTTTTGGGGTGTGTGTGTTTGGGGTTGGTGTTTTTGGGGTGTGTTTTTTTAATTGTGTGAGTATCACTGTGGGGGGTTTTTACTCTGTGTTTGTGGCCCCCAAACTGTGTGGGGGGGGAATTTGTGGTGGTTAATTTTTTTGGGTGTGGTAAAAATTTTTTTTGGTTTTTTTTTGGGGGGTGTTTTGTTTTTTTTTCACTGTTTGTGGGGGGGTTTTGGGGGGGAATTTTGTGTGTGAGGGTGTTTGGTGTGGGGGTTTTTTGGGGGGTGGGGGTATTTTGTGTGTGTCGCGCGCGGGTATGTGCTTGTGTTGTTCTCTGTGTGTCCCCATGCCCTTATCAGAAACAAACAGTATGGACGGTCTTCGATATCACCTTTTTTTTTTTTTTTTTTTTTTTTTTTATCCCTTCTCAACAAAACCCCTTTTAAATTTTTAAAACCCCAGAGATATAACATAAAACCCTCGCCCTCAAAAGTCTCGAAAGGGGGCAAAAAAAACAAGCCTTAGGCACAACAGATGTTTTTTTGCAAACCCTTTTTTAATGGGTGGGGGAGAACAAACACTATAAAGTGTGTTTGACTAAAAAAACTTCCCCAAGGTTTCGGAATTATATTTTTTTTTTATTTTTTTTTTTTTAAAATTTAAACTTTATTTTCGGGATAACGCAATAAACACTTATGGTCTTTTTACAGTTTCCGTGTGTACAGTTTTTCAATCTTGTCTTGTTCCCAGGCACAGGGCCCTTTACAAAAGCGGAACAGGTTTAAAACGTGTGCGAAAGGTTTGTGTGGTTCCCAAAGGGGCTGGTTTACGTCTCACCAAAATTTTTTTGGGGGGGGGTGGAGTCGCCTGTGTTAACTCCAGGGAAAAATCCCTCAGGGGTTTTCAACCCCGGGTCGTTTGGGCCCCCCGTTGCCCTAACGTGTCTAGTTCTTCAGTACTCCGTTGTTGTGGAGCAACGTCTGAAGGAGCTAAGCGA
Organism: Stramonita haemastoma; assembly: GCA_030674155.1. NCBI lineage: Eukaryota > Metazoa > Mollusca > Gastropoda > Neogastropoda > Muricidae > Stramonita > Stramonita haemastoma. The sequence goes on along the minus strand of JASPKP010005308.1, from coordinate 14,425 downwards.
CCCCCGTGCATGCAGTATTGGACAGTTGCTGCAGACATTTTAAAAAGGGAAAAAAAAAAAGAATATTTAAAAAAAATTCTCACAAAAATAATAATAAAAATTTTAATTTAAAAAAATTTAAAATAAAATAATAAAATAATAATAACTATGAGGAGAGAGATATATTTTTAATAAAAAAAATAAAAAAAAAAAAAAATAATAATAATAATAATAATAATAAAATAAAATAATAATTATAATAATAATAATAATAAAATAAAAAATAAAAAATGAAATAATAATAACAAGATAATAATGACAATAGTTATGGAATTTATTTTTCTATTTTATCTTTTCCCTTAGTCTGGCGAGTGGGGGCACCAGAAGACTTGGATGGAATTTATCAGCGTTGAATCTAGTAAACATACATTTATTAACAACTGAGGCAACCTTTACTTAAAATGCTTGAGGGAAAAAAGTAGTAGCGTGATAAAAGAAGAAAGGGGTGAAAAGATTTATCACGCGAAGGCACTTGCATGACTGTGTGTGTGCGTGCAATGATTTGTGAGGTGAACTAATGCTTTGTGTTTTATATGGACATGCATATGTTTAATGTTATGTAGGTGTGCATGTGTGTGTGTGTGTGTTTTATTTTTAATTATTTTATTCTTTTATATCGAGGACATGGAAATAACACTCTTTATATTTTTTTACTCCATTTCCCGTGTGTTTGCATTTTTGGGGAATCTTGTCATCTTTTCCCACCGGCACACAAGGGCCTATCTTACGAAAAGCGGAACAGGTTTAAGTGTGCGCTAGCGCGCGCGCACGCGCGGCGAAGTCAGCCTTTCAAAATGTGGTTGTGTTTTGGTGTGTGTATTGTGTGTGTGGTGTTTGTGGGTGTGTGTGGTGTGTGTGTGTGTGTGTTGTGTGTGTGTGTGTATCTAGACCTTTGTCTTTCTGTCTGTCTGTGTGTATCTATATTCAGTATGTGTGTATCTATGTCTTTCTGTCTGTTTGTCTGTGTCTATTCTGTGTGTTGTGTGCGCTTGCGCGCGCGGGGTGTGTGGGTTTTTTGTGCGCTTGCGCGCGGCGTGTGTGTGATGTGGGTGTGCCGTGTGTATGGTGTGTGCGTTTACGGTGTGTGAGTCATAGGCAAACGCGAATGACAGCAAGCATGTAAAAAAGGGAGGTATAGAAGTAGTAGAAAGGGGCCCTGATTTCTGGAGGGTGAAGTTATACGTGCATTACTTGACAAGGAGGGGGGGGGGGGGGGGGTTCAAGGCCGATTGCTGTCTGACGCTTTTCTTTTCTTTTTTTTTCAATTTTTTTAAAGGAGGGGAGAGAGAGAGAGAGAGAGAGAGGAGAGGGAGAGAGAGAGAGAGAGAGAGGAGAGAGAGAGGAGAGAAAAAGATGAAGAGAGAGGGACGAAGAACATCTATAGGACGGGAGGGGGGATATGGGGGGTGGGGGATGGGGGGGGGGGGGTTGGAGGTGGGGGATGGGGGGGGGGGGGGGTCTATAGAGGGGACCCGAGATTTCAGCACGTAGAGAGATAAAAACGGAAGAGACGCCCGCAGAGGGAAAAAGGTAGGAATGAGGTTTTTATGTGTAGCCTACATGACGTGTATGGTGTGTGTGTGTGTGTGTGTGTGTTGTGTTGTGTGTGGTGTGTGTGTTGTGTGTGTGTGTGTTGTGTAGTGTGTTGTGTGTGGTGTGTGTGTTGTTTGTGTGGGTGTGTGTGTGTGTGTGTTCGTGTGTGGTTTATGTGTGTGTGTGTAAGTGTGTGTGTGCGTGTTTTCTTAAATTTTAAAAGGGTTTTTTTTATCAAGAATAATAGAATAAGCATTTGTGGGGGGGGGGGGGGGGGTTTACATTAGTCCCGCGTTTAAGCAGTTTTGTTAAATTTTGCATTTTGTTCAGGCCCACGATGGCTCTTTTTTCGG